>SJYW01010954.1:1503842-1516613 GCA_006410735.1 Raphicerus campestris
GTGGGCCAGGATTCAGACACTAGCCAGAGGTGCTGGACCCAAGGCCTGAGCTTTTCATGGGGGAGAAATAGAACCTTCTGGGCTGAAGGCAGCTGCTCAGAACCCCAGTGACCACGGCTCACCCCAGACCGAGCCCAAAGTGGCTGCTGCCTCTATACCTACTTCTGAGCTGGGTGGGCCTCATTCACCCCACAGTCCCAGGAGGCCATGCAAGGGTGGAACGTCCACAGCAGGCTGGCTGGGTGACTGAGGTGGGAGAGGGAAGGGAGGATCTGCCCACTGCAGCCCTGGGGGCGGGGGAGAGCGCCTGGTTCACATCCTGATGAGACGCCAGCTGACAGCACAGCGGGCACCACGGGGTGGGCCACGGGAGAAGCACGTCCATCGAGGATGGGTTTCTCCTGGGCTAAGAGATTTTGTTTGCTCGTGGAAATTCTAGTTTCCTTTTGAACCTGTTTCCTTCCCTGGGATTGCAAGGCCAGGAGGACCCCTTTTAGGAACACAGAGTTAGGCAGTGGTGACGCCCACGGATCCCCCTTTGGTTTAGGTCTCGGAGGTTGGTGTGGATGGACTCGCACAGCTTTGGCATCTTCTGAGTTACAGGAATTCACAGCTGGTGTCTCCCAAGTGACGAGTACAGAAACCCCCACTTGCAGAAAGAGGAAGGGACAAAAACAGCCTCGGGCACAGGAGGTGACCGCCAGGAACAGAGGTGGGGCTGCAGGTATGTGAGTAACAGCCAGAACGTTCTCTAATGGAATCTGGGTCCAGTAAGGGAGAGAACGTCTCCGCTGAGAATGAAGGTGTGTGAGAGGGCACACAGGTGACAGTGACGAATCCCAGTGACGAATTCTGGTGAGCGTTGGTTCATACGGGCTTCCAAGTCCCAAAGCTGACCACGTGGCAGGCACCACAAAGGGCACATGACACCCATTATCTCATTTAAGTCACAAATATCCCTGTGGAAGGGGATTACTCTCATTCTGTAGACAAGCAAATCGAGACCCAGAAATCAAGGCGTTCATCTGAAGTTGCTCAGTGAGTAAACAGAAGAGAGTTTTTTAACCCAGATATACCAAATTCACTTTCAACAAGCTGAGGGTTCTCCAAGGTGTCTGGTTAGATGTCTGTTGTATATTCAACATGGGACCAGAGAGAGGGCCATAACTGTGATAAAATTAGAGGTGCAACCCTGACGCACTATGTGGCTGTTTTCCCTTTTTTTTTCCGACTGTGGTGGTCTTCTTTGCCTGACGCGGGCTTTCTCTAGCTGTGATGAGTGGGGCTACCCTTTGTTGCAGTGCACAGGTTTCTCACTGAGGTGCCTTCTCTTGCTGCAGAACATGGGCTCTAGGCACGCAGGCTTCAATAGCTGCAGCCTGCAGGCTCAGCAGGGTTTTAGAGCACGGCCTCAGTAGCTCTGGTACACTGGCTTAGTTGCTCCAAGGCATGTGGGATCTTTTCAGAGCAGGGATTGAAACAGTGTCCCTTGAATTGCAAGATGGATTCTTAACCACTGGACCACCAGTGGAGCCTGTATGTGGCTGTTTTTGTGGAAGATGCTTTGCAGAAGAGAAAGCCAGGGGTCACAGTTCAGAACAACCAGATTCCTGGATGGTAATGTGAATGATCAGGCCCTTTTTGCAGGAAGGAAACCCGGGGCAAGGGGACTGCAACACCAGCGCAGGCAAGCAGAGAGCAGAGCTGTTCATCAGCGGGGACCCCACGGCTCCCTGCCCATGGCCTCAGAGGCGCAGCTGTCTCTGCCTAGCCACACTTCTAGCCTTCCTGCTAGAGGGCGGGACCATGTGAGGGCAGAGAGAAGGAAGATTGCAGTTCTGAAAGTGGGGAGCTCTGAGGTTCAAGGTCTTCTGTCCCCAGCTGGCTGGGCTGCAGTCACCAGCTCCTGGTGGGGCAGAATGCAGAGCCTCCCCAGGTCAGCAGGCTGGAGCCAAGATGCTTTCCTGAATGGGATTTCCAACAACAAGCTCTCTGTTCCTTGTCCGTGCATGCATGCTCAGTCACGTCCGACTCTTGGCGACCCTATGGACTGTAGTCTGCCAGCCTCTTCTGTCCATGGAATTCTCCAGGCAAGAATACTTGAGTGGGCTGCCATTTCCTCCTCCAGGGGATCTTCTCAACCTAGGGATGGAACCCAGGTCTTCTGCATTGCAGGTGGTTTCTTTACCACTGTGCCACTTTGGAAGTCCCCTGTTCCCTGTCCACGATTCACGAAAAACTGACATCTCTCTCCTCCCCTCAGCCTCCCTACTCCCTCACCCATCGATCTTGTCCCCAGAGGGATCTACTGTGAAAAGTGTGGCCTCTGTCCTACCAGAGAATCATTTATCTACATATTTACAAATTGATATTTTCTTAAAAGAAGATTGCGCCCAGTGTGCTAGCCAGCAGCTTCCCCATTTCATCTCCAAATGCTGGGCTCTCCTGGCCACGCTCCTCAGTCTGCACATGGATGTCTGGTGTCATTCTTTGGCACAGATGGCATGGCATCCCACAGTATAGACACAGACCTTTGTCTGGTGCTGAGTGGGTATAGTCACAGGCCTTCTTGAGAATGGGTTTTGCACAGAGTTGCTCCTTCCCATCAGCTAACCAGAGGTGGGGAGAGGGGAGCTGGGGAGATGACAGCTTGCCCCAGAGGATCTGGTAATCCCAGGATTCTGGTCCCTCTGATGTTTACGGGATTTATAGGAGATGACGGACCCGAGGGGTGACGGGGCTAGGGGCCTGATGGCTGGGAAATGGATGAGGTCTAGAAAGGCTTTTGTCTAGGAGGGGTGGGCCTGTGAGGCTACAGGGTCTGAAACACCTCCTGTGGTGCAATGGTAGCTCCCCACAGTCAGGCCTGCTGCCCTCAAAGAGCTGAGCTGCGGCCTGCTCCTAGGGGCTGAGGTGCTATCCACTCTGGGCAGCCAGGCTGTGTCCTACAAACCTCTGTGTGCCACTCTCTGGAGCCTCCGTCTCGATCATCCAGGTGAAGCACTGGCAGCTCCCCTCCCTTCCTTACAAGATCTCTGCTCTTCTGAGTCATGGACCAACAAATGGGGCAGCCAAAGCCCTTCCTTTCTTTTTTTTTAAGACCCAGAGCTGGAAAAACTGGTCTGTTTATAGTGATAGAAATCAACTTACCCAAAGGACACGCTTCCTGGCGAGTCCAGGAGACCAGTGGGACATAGCCGCCATGGAGCCTGAAGGGTCCTGGGTTCCCCAGAAGCCCGCCAGCATGCATAATGTCACCCTCCTTTCTCACTGCCTTCCCTTCCCCACTCTCCCTCCCTGTCCTTGAAGAAGCCATCACCACTCCTCCCACGTTGCAGGCACTGTGTTAAATATTAGGTATTGAGAGGTTAGGGTTATAGGCTTCCCTAGCAGTGGTAAAGAATCTGCCTGCTAATGCAGGAGATGTGGGTTTGATCCCTGGGTGAGGAAGATGCCCTGGAGGAGGAAATGGCAACCTGCTCCAGTGTTCTTGCCTGGGAAACCCCATGGACAGAGGGGCATGGTGGGCTCCAGTCCATGGGGTCACAAAGAGTTGGACATGTCTTAACAACTAAACATCAAAACCAAGGGCTAAATAAACAAGTTCTTACTACTCTTCAAAAGGACATGCCATTCTTCTGCACCGAGTTTCATAATCTGCTTGGCTGAAGTTTTACGGTTTTATTATGTTTTCTGATTTTATGCTGTCCCAGATCTCCAGGGTCCCTACGCCAATGCATAGAATTACGGGCTGTTCCCTGGACCCCTGGGCTGTTTTTGTCCCAAGTGCTTGGCCCTGACCAAGTCTTCCAAGGACTAAAGAGACATGGGCACCTGCTGGACTCCCCTCTCTTCCCTGGAGAATTCGCACTGGCCTTGGCAAAGGCCCTCATGGCTGCCACGTGGGATGCTCCCAGGGACAGCGGCCCCTGCACCTCCCAGGCTCTCACATGCCTCCCTCCTCAGCCCGGTCACCTGTGCTCAGACATTATGGGCGTGGTGCTTGGAGGGTGTGTTTGAGACTGACTGAATGGACAGGTCACCAGGTGGAAACTGAAGCGCAGAGAGTTTCTGCCTCTGAGTTTCAGGTCTGCTGCTTCATGAGTCCTAAAAGGTGACACGCAGGACTTCGCTCGTGGTTAAGGCTCCACCTCCCAAACCAGCGGGCCAGGGTTCAACCTCTGGCCAGGGAACTGGATCCCACATGTCACATCTAAAAGAATCTGCGTGCCAAAATGAAGACTGAAGACCTGTGTGCCCCAACTAAGACCTGGACAGCTAACTCGATCAATCAGTATCTTAAAAAATAAAACTAAAAACAATGTACAGAGCTGAAAACAGTTGCCTTGATTTGGAAGAGATGGGTAGGGATGTTACTACAACTTTCCTTAGTAATATACACTGAAGGTGAAGGTGAAGGTGAAGTCGCTCAGTTGTGTCTGACTCTTTGCAACCCCGTGGACTGTAACCTACTAGGCTTCCTCGTCCATGGGATTCTCCAGGCATTAGTAAATGTATTTTTCCCAAGAGAAAACAAATGAAGAGAACAGACAGCAAAAGGGCCCACTAGCACAGTAGGTGGGAGGTTAAAGGCTTCCCAGTCAAGTGGTTTCTCTGGGAGTGGATCGTCCAGAAGAGGTCAGTTTCCATAGGGAGGCCTTAGGAGGAAGTCCAGGTAGAAGTGTGAGTCTGAGAGCAAAATGCCTGCGATCAAGGCTGTTCCAGGATGCAACTGCGAAATTCTAATGTTTACTCAATTCTTCAGAGTCTGAAATGCATGCTGTGTGGCAAAGGCTATTTGAGTGAAACCTGGAAGAGACAAGCTTAGCAGGGACCAGCCGGTCCGCCCCAACCTGCTTGGAGGGTGAGTCGGCTTCTGGGGCCCCCAGCCCAGGCCTCCCTGTGCATGGAGTGCTTCCTGATGTTTTGGGTGACATAGGCCAGATTCCGGCACAACTCGCTGGGCAGGGGGCGAGCTGTTCTGCAGAGGTGAGGGTCCTACCCCTCTCCAGGGCAGAGAGATTGAGTTGGATTAGTCTCAGGGCTGGGTTTCCCAGGTGATGCTAGCAGTAAATAACCCACATGCCGATGCAAGAGATATAAGAGACATGGGTTTGATCCCTCGTTCGGGAAAATCCCTGGAGGAGGGCATAGCAATCCACTCTAGTATTCTTGCCTGGAGAATCCCATGGGCAAACGAACCTGGGAGGCTACAGTCCATGGGGTTGCAGAGAGTCGGACACGACTGAAGCGACTTAGCACGAGCATGCAGCAATCTCAGGGCTGAACAGGAGAGAAATGACTCAGCTTGAGGTGTGCTTTATGCTCTTTAAATTTTGCCTCTTTCCTCCTGAGCTCAGCCTGCCCTTGGCCTTCCCAGCTCTGCCCCAGGAGCCACTCAGCTCCACACAGAGATCAGAGCCTTTCCAGCCTCCAGGACCCATGTATTGGGTCTCGCTTGGCCTGGCACACCCGTTTCCCCCTTCCTGCTCAGGCTTTCCTCAGACTCCCCTGTCTTCTTCTGCCAGAACCCATCTGTGCTGTTTCCTTCTGCCCTGGAAGCCTCGGCTTCCCCCTGCTCCCCCAGCAGAGTGGCTCTGACCCCCTCAGGGATTCCCATATCTATCCTGCAAACTCGCAGCACGAGGAGCAGGGCCTGACCGTCCTCCAAGGCCCGGTGCCTGCTGCTCCTCTGTAGGGAAGGCTGCCTCCTCCCTCCAGGGAACCACTGCTCACCCCTCAAGGGTCTCTTCCTCCACAAGCTTCCTGGACCCTAAGCCCAAGCTGGCTGGGCTGGTGGGTGCTCTTGGGTCTGCCTGCACTCTCCTCCCAGCACCAAACCCTTTACACATTTATCATGCAGTGTTTGATTGACCTCGTTCTCCTGTGCTCTAGGGTGAGCTTCAGAAAGGCAGGGATCCACACCCTTGCCAACATTTGTTATTTGTGTTCTTTTTGATGATAGCCATTCTGGAAGGTATGAGGTGAGACCTCACCATGCTTTTGATTTGCATTTCCCTGATTATGTTGAGCATCTTTTCATGTGTCTGTTGGCCATTTTCTCTTTGAAAAAAATGTATATTCAATTCTTCATCCCATTTTTAAATTTTTTTATGTTGAGTTATAGGAGCTGTTTAGATAAGTTGGATATTAACTCCTTTTATCATTTGCAAACATTTTTCTCATTCAGTGGTTTGCCTTTTCATTTGTCAATGGTTGTCTTTGCTGGGCAAAAGCTTTCAAGTTTAATTTGGTCCCATTTGTTTATATTTGCTATTATTTCCTTTGCTTTAGGAGACAGATACAAAAAAGTACTGCTACAATTTCTTTCAAAGAATGTACTGCCTATGTTTTCCTCTAGGAGTTTTATGGTTTCTTGTCTTGCATTTAGGTCTTTGATCATTTTGAGTTTTGTATAAGGTGTAGTAGAATGTACTAACTTCATTCCTGTATATATGGCTGTCCAGTTTTCCTAGCACCACTTACTGAAGAGACTGTCTTTTCTCCATTGTATATTCTTGCTTCTTTCATCCTAGATTAATTGACCGTAAGTGCATGGGTTTATTTCTGGGCTCTCTAGTCTGTTCCATTGCCAGTTTTTGTGCCAGCACCATACTATTTTAATGACTAGCTTTGTAGCATAGTCTGAAGTCAGTATGAGTGATTCCTCCAGCTCTGTTCTTTCTCAAGATTACTTTGGTTATTTAGGGTCTTTTGTGTTTTAGTACACATTTTAAAATTATTTGCTCTAGTTCTGCAAAAAATGTCATTAGTATTTTGTTAGGGGTTGTAGTGAATCTTTAACAATATTAATACTTCCAATTCACGTTGGCAAGGATGTGAAGAATAGAGAACCCCCATACAGTGTTGATGGGAATGTAAATTGATGATGCAGCCACTTTGGAAAATAGCATGGAGGTTCTCAATATACTAAAATTGGAACTATCATCTGACCCAGCAATTTCACATCTGGGTATATGTCTGAGAAAACCAAACCACTCCTCTGAAAAGATACATGCACCCTGATGTTCACAGCAGCATTATTTTCAATCGCCAAGGTATAGAAGCAACCTAAATGTCCATCAACAGATGAATGGATAAAGAAGATGTGAGATACACACATACACACACACATACACAGTGGAATACTACTAAATCATAAAAAAGAAAAAAATCTTGCCATTTGCAGCAACATGGGTGGACTTGGAGGGCGTTAGACTAAATGAAACGTCAGACAGAGAAAGCCAAACGCTGTGTGATATTCATATATGAGATCTAAAACTACACAACAAACTAGTTAATATAATAAAAAAAAAGAAGCAGACTCACAGATACAATTTTCCAGAGTGTGGGTTTTATGCAAGGGGCACAGAGGCAGTGGGTACTGTCAGCTGTCACCAGTCAAGAGGCCCAATTGCCCTCCATGTGGCCTGGGCATGTCCTTCTCCACTCTGGGCCTGGAGGTGGGGTGACACCCTCTGGAAAGGCTCCTGGAGATTAAATAAGGTCACGTGGGCAAAGAGCCTAAGGGGTGCTGGGCACTTAGGCCCTCAGCAGTGCTGGCTCTCTCCACGGTCCAAGATTCAAGGCAGGTGCGATTGCCCTTAATCCATCGCCCAGCAGTTCCAGCGCCGAGTGGTGTGGATCGGGGTGGTGCAGAGTTCCAGGCTCCAGGCTCTGAGGGCTCAAGGAGAAGGCATGGGTAACCGTACCTGGTCTCAGCAGTCCCTGCAAGGCAGGGAACTAGCCCCACGGTGAACTTGGATGCATATTAACGCACCCCGCAGAAAGATAAAAAAGCCCCAACTTAAGAACAGTTTGCGCCATGCTGATCCAAGAGCTGCCACGGTGCCTGCGGAATTTGGGGAGCCAACTGTTGATGGTGATCACTCTTAAGAGATGCCGATCACCTGCAGAGTGTAAAGCGCCTCACCGAATGGCTTTATTCGGCTTCCGATGGAAGGTGGGGCCCAGATGTGGGGCTCAGGAGTCAAACCCCAGTCTCAACCTTGGAGTTTTCCAGGGCTGTGCCCATGACGCTGGACAGGGCAAGGCGTGAGGGCGCCTTGGGGCGCGCCTCACGGTGTCGGGCGGGGACCGGGCGGCGGCGGCCGAGGCTCCTCCCTCTTCGGCCAGGGCGCCCCTGCTCTTAACCCGCGCGCGGGGGCGCCCGGGCCACTGGGCTCCGCCGAGCAAGAGAGCGGACAGCGCAAAGTCAGAGCAGCGCTCGTCCCGTCCGGTTCCGAGGCCGTCGCCAGCCCGCCAGCATGGCCCCCTCAGCGGCGTCGGGCGCCAGCAGCCTGCCTAGCGGTTTCGCTGTCTTCACCACCTTCCCGGACCTGCTCTTCATTTTTGAATTTGTGAGTGTCTGGCGCGCCTGGCGCCGGCGCCGGCGCCGGGAAAGGCAGGTCGCGATGGGTCGTGGAGTGCGCTCTCCTCTGCCGCAAGCCGCGAGGGTCCCTGAACCTCTGGTAGCGGCAGGAGGAAAGGCTCTCCCCAGCCCCCACCCCGCGATGCTACTTTGGCCCCTTCAAGCCCACGATAAACCGTCTCAGAGATTTGGGTGGGAAAACCAAACTCGCAACGCGGATCAAATGTCGGAAGCTGGCCCGGGTCCATTGGGAGCGCATCGGGTCCAAAGCTGCGCTCCCAACCTGCTTCCCAGGGGCTTATTGGCGGTCGGCGTTCTTGTAGATGCGCCTGGCTCTCCCCAGGGTTAGGATTTTGTTTTAAAGTTTAAAAATCAGCAAAAGATACCTGCGTATTACCAAGCGAAGGGTGGAGATGGGGTTAATGTCATAGGAGGAGCCGCATCTGGGTTATTTTCTCTTGAACGCTTCTGGTGAGTGGAGGAACTGGCCACCACTTTGCTCTGGAAGTAACGCAACAGGCTGTGACTGCTCCGCCACAGTCACTGTGCTCATTGTGGAATGTGGGAGAAGGAAGAGGGACCTGAAAGCTGGGCCCTGACTTGGCTGACCTTGAGCATCCAAGGACTTCTGCACCTGCTGTTGGTCCCTCCTTACACTGGAGCCTCAACCGGAGGCTGTGGGAAAGCGCTTCCTCCTCAGGGCTCCTGGAAAGTGCTCTCTTGGGGAGGCTTCAGAACCACCCTCAGCCTAGACTCCCCAGGGTTCCAGGCCCTCACCTGACAAGGGACGGGTTGTACTTCTTTCCTGGGTGTGGTTCCATAAGCCAGGAGACTCCTGTCCCTACCCCGCCCCCCTCTCCCCACCGCCTGGAGAGTCAGCTGGTAAAGAAAACATCCAACCAGTTTAAAAATGGGACCTCAGCTTCTTACCTCCTGCTCGGTTGGGGAAGGCATGAACAGCAAACCCAGCAGGTTCTGTTACCCACGGAGGGTCGAGGGGGAGCACCCACGGGGGAGAGGGCTGAAGGGGTCAAGGTTGCCTGGTGGCACCGTATCACTGAACTTCAGCCCAGACCTGCGTGTATACAGAGTAACTTTAAATCCTGTTGCTAGCCAGAATCCAGGAAGGGAGTCTAGAAGAAGCTCTAGACACCTCTAAACTCAGCCACACCATTTATAGGTGGGGACACCCAGTCCCAAAGTGGAAGGGGTTTGCATTCACTGGAAGATTCCTTCCTCAAATGGCTCATCTCTGTGCTTCTATTCAGCACTTAGCCTGAAAATGAGCATGTATAGTAAGCAATAAGTTGTTCCTTCAGAGGCTACTGTATTTACAGCGACAGAATTTGTTGATTGTAAGTGATGAAGGCTAAAGGAGGTGTGCGATGGGGCAGAAAGATTTTTAAGCCACAGAAGGACTTGCTAGTATCTCTTGAGTTGTCCTAATGAATTGTTTACTCTGCCTTTGTAGCTGTTTGGGAAGCATTATAACAAGAAGCATAAGAAAATGCATTGAGAAATCCTTGGTGGTCCAGTGGTTAAGAATTCACCCTTTCACTGCCAGGGGCCAGGGTTCAATCCCTGATCAGGGAACTAAGATACCACAAGCCATACAGCATGGGTAAATAAATAAAATTTTTAAAAAATGTGTTCATTGAGCTTCATAGAAAACACTCTGGGACACCTTCCTCCTCATGCCCTGACTTGAATAGGTGCGTGAACATGCTGTATTCATAATAGTCAACCAGTGGAAACAGCCCAAATGTCCCATCAACAGGTGAACAGATAAACAAGTAGTGATATTCCGTGCAGTGGAATATTACTCAACTGTAGAAAAGAATGAAGTACTGGTACAGGGTGATAAACCTGAAAACACTATGCTAAGTAAAACAGCCAGATACAAAAGGTCACATAGTATTTGGTTCCACTTAAATGAAACGTCCAGAATGGGTAGATCTCTAGAGCGCAAATTGGTGGTTTGCCAGGGGCTGAGAGGAGAGAGAAATGTGGAGCAACTTAATGGGTATGGAGTTTCCTTTGGGGGTGATGAAAATGTTTTGAAGTTAGAGGTGGTGAGTGCACAACATCGTGAAGGTATTAAATGCTATTGAACAGGTCAATTTTAAATGGTTAGTTTTCTGTTGTGCCAACTTCATTTTCACTTTTTAAAAGTTGAAAACTATGTCAAAAATGACAGAAAAGTATACATACTTTAATAGGCATTCATGTAACTATCACTCAACTTTGTTATATCTTAATATTTTTCCTTATTTACTCTCAGTAGTAAGGAAATAGAGCTTTCAGATGACTCTAAACCACCTGGATATTCTGCTGTTATCTCACTCTATTCCCTTCAGCCACAGGACCACCACTGGGCTGAACGTGTGTTCAGTGTTAGACTTTTATTGCACCCCTAAATATTTATGATTACACCTGTGTGGTTTCATATTTTCCCGCTTTATAGAAAGGATGGTACACATCCTTCTTCAACATGGCATACAGCCTTGTTCTGAGGTTTATACACACTGACACTCTTTATCTTGTCTTTTATTGGTGGACATTTGGGCAATTTCCAAATGTGATACAGCAGATGGCACTGCCAAAGAACATTCTTGTGTTTGCTCCTGTACTTTGGGGAATTTCTTTCAAGAACATAAAGAGATTTGACTCACTGGATCATAGGGATTGCACACCCTCATTTTCCCAAATGTTAACACACTGATGTCCGAAATGGTTACTCCAGCTCATAAGTGGGGTTACCAGGAAGCTGATGGAGCTTAATTAAGCTCTGGACCCCTTCTTGCTCAGGCCCCTTCCAAGACTGGCTGACTTCGCATTCCTTTAGAAAGGTCTCCATACTGTGTAACCCTCCTGACTCCCACCAGCAGCTTATAAAGTCCCCATTGTGCTTCATCTTGCCTCACTTGGTAGAGTCAGACTTCGTAATTTTCTGCTAGTCCAATGGGTGTGAAAGGCTTGATTATTTTTTAAATCTGTGGTCCAGCAAGTTGTTGATTACTCACAGTCCATATTCTCATGCTTGACCTCCCAATAGCCTGGGAGGTGCTGCAGTAAAACTTTCCGCCTCCAGGTCTGCAGGGTGGAGCTCTGCTGAGCTCCCCCAAACCAGGAAACTGCCTAGGAGCAGGGAAGGGTGGTAGCTTGGGTGGAGCAAGGCAGCTCTTCCCTAGGCCTGCACCCCTACCCTTGGGCTCCTTACCTCTGAAGGCCATGGCAGACCCTGTCTCCATAAGCACCCCAGCACCACCAAGACCCTGCTGCTGCTGCAGGCAGCAGCTCACAGGTGCAGGTGGAATGTTACATGTCCCCCTCCCTCGACAGCTCCCAGGGCTGTGCTCTGGCCTGTTCCCCCTCACCCACCTAAGAGAATTTTTCCTTTTGGAGCCAAGGCTCTGGTTTCCCTTCCCCCGCCCCGCCACCGCCCTCGCCTAAGCTAGGGGCTTCATGACACTGGGACATGTTCAGAAAACAGGATGTTAACATAGGATGCTTTTGTCTCAAGCTCCAGCCAGGGTCCCCAGAGGAAACTTCTTTCACATAGTGTTGAGAGGTACCCCTCCCTTTCAGAACTTTTGGAGGGGTTGCCTGAGAACAGGTTATGTAATAATCTTTAACCCAACTCCTTCCTCCGCAGCCTGCTGCAGGCAGCGCCGCTGACAGCATGGCAGGACGTTGAGAGAGAACATTTGTTTGGAGAGTGTGCTGCGGGTGCCACCCACATCTCAGGCACGCTGCTGCCCCCACCCCTGCCTGCACACCTCAGGAGCCCAAGGGCTCAGAGAAGGTCAAGTGATGAGGCGCAAAGCCTGTAGCATGCAGCTTTAGGGAGTGAAGGCGGGGAACCACCTGGAATCACTGGCCGTGTCGACGCTAACAGTGAACTGAACATGTGCTATGCTTGTGCTTACTTGCTGACTCTTTGCGACCCCATGGACCCGCCAAGTTCCTCTGTCCATGGGATTCTCCAGGCAAGAATACTGGAGTGGGTTGCCATGCCCTTCTCCAGGGGATCTTCCCAACCTGGGGATCAAACCCAGGTCTCCCGCATTGCAGGGAAGCCTGAACATAGTAGTTATTAATACTAAAGTGAGACTTTTCAGGGACCCAAAGTGACTGGGGGCTTTTTATTATTTCACGGTGACCAGAAAAGTCCTCAGAACTCCCTGGTAGCTCAGCTGTTAAAAGAATCCACCTGCAATGCAGGAGACCCCCGTTTTATCCCTGGGTCAGGAAGATCCCCTGGAGAAGGGATAGGCTACCCACTCCAGTACTCCCAGGCTCTTTGATGGCCCAGCTGGTAAAGAATCCACCTGCAATGCAGGAGACCTAAGTTCAATCCCCGGGTTGGGAAGATCCCCTGGAGGAGGGCATGGCAACCT
>SJYW01010954.1:1517183-1539412 GCA_006410735.1 Raphicerus campestris
CACTGGGCTGAACGTGTGTTCAGTGTTAGACTTTTATTGCACCCCTAAATATTTATGATTACACCTGTGTGGTTTCATATTTTCCCGCTTTATAGAAAGGATGGTACACATCCTTCTTCAACATGGCATACAGCCTTGTTCTGAGGTTTATACACACTGACACTCTTTATCTTGTCTTTTATTGGTGGACATTTGGGCAATTTCCAAATGTGATACAGCAGATGGCACTGCCAAAGAACATTCTTGTGTTTGCTCCTGTACTTTGGGGAATTTCTTTCAAGAACATAAAGAGATTTGACTCACTGGATCATAGGGATTGCACACCCTCATTTTCCCAAATGTTAACACACTGATGTCCGAAATGGTTACTCCAGCTCATAAGTGGGGTTACCAGGAAGCTGATGGAGCTTAATTAAGCTCTGGACCCCTTCTTGCTCAGGCCCCTTCCAAGACTGGCTGACTTCGCATTCCTTTAGAAAGGTCTCCATACTGTGTAACCCTCCTGACTCCCACCAGCAGCTTATAAAGTCCCCATTGTGCTTCATCTTGCCTCACTTGGTAGAGTCAGACTTCGTAATTTTCTGCTAGTCCAATGGGTGTGAAAGGCTTGATTATTTTTTAAATCTGTGGTCCAGCAAGTTGTTGATTACTCACAGTCCATATTCTCATGCTTGACCTCCCAATAGCCTGGGAGGTGCTGCAGTAAAACTTTCCGCCTCCAGGTCTGCAGGGTGGAGCTCTGCTGAGCTCCCCCAAACCAGGAAACTGCCTAGGAGCAGGGAAGGGTGGTAGCTTGGGTGGAGCAAGGCAGCTCTTCCCTAGGCCTGCACCCCTACCCTTGGGCTCCTTACCTCTGAAGGCCATGGCAGACCCTGTCTCCATAAGCACCCCAGCACCACCAAGACCCTGCTGCTGCTGCAGGCAGCAGCTCACAGGTGCAGGTGGAATGTTACATGTCCCCCTCCCTCGACAGCTCCCAGGGCTGTGCTCTGGCCTGTTCCCCCTCACCCACCTAAGAGAATTTTTCCTTTTGGAGCCAAGGCTCTGGTTTCCCTTCCCCCGCCCCGCCACCGCCCTCGCCTAAGCTAGGGGCTTCATGACACTGGGACATGTTCAGAAAACAGGATGTTAACATAGGATGCTTTTGTCTCAAGCTCCAGCCAGGGTCCCCAGAGGAAACTTCTTTCACATAGTGTTGAGAGGTACCCCTCCCTTTCAGAACTTTTGGAGGGGTTGCCTGAGAACAGGTTATGTAATAATCTTTAACCCAACTCCTTCCTCCGCAGCCTGCTGCAGGCAGCGCCGCTGACAGCATGGCAGGACGTTGAGAGAGAACATTTGTTTGGAGAGTGTGCTGCGGGTGCCACCCACATCTCAGGCACGCTGCTGCCCCCACCCCTGCCTGCACACCTCAGGAGCCCAAGGGCTCAGAGAAGGTCAAGTGATGAGGCGCAAAGCCTGTAGCATGCAGCTTTAGGGAGTGAAGGCGGGGAACCACCTGGAATCACTGGCCGTGTCGACGCTAACAGTGAACTGAACATGTGCTATGCTTGTGCTTACTTGCTGACTCTTTGCGACCCCATGGACCCGCCAAGTTCCTCTGTCCATGGGATTCTCCAGGCAAGAATACTGGAGTGGGTTGCCATGCCCTTCTCCAGGGGATCTTCCCAACCTGGGGATCAAACCCAGGTCTCCCGCATTGCAGGGAAGCCTGAACATAGTAGTTATTAATACTAAAGTGAGACTTTTCAGGGACCCAAAGTGACTGGGGGCTTTTTATTATTTCACGGTGACCAGAAAAGTCCTCAGAACTCCCTGGTAGCTCAGCTGTTAAAAGAATCCGCCTGCAATGCAGGAGACCCCCGTTTTATCCCTGGGTGAGGAAGATCCCCTGGAGAAGGGATAGGCTACCCACTCCAGTACTCCCAGGCTCTTTGATGGCCCAGCTGGTAAAGAATCCACCTGCAATGCAGGAGACCTAAGTTCAATCCCTGGGTTGGGAAGATCCCCTGGAGGAGGGCATGGCAACCTCCTCCAGTGTTCTTGCCTGGAGAATCCCCATGGACAGAGGAGCCTAATGGGCTACAGTGTATAGGGTCTCAAAGAGTTGAACATGACTGAGCGACTAAGCACAGCAGAGGAAAGTCCTGCCACTTACCCTAGAGCTTCACCTGTCTGGGGAAAGGCAGGACCACAGAATGGGAACTAGACAGTGGGGTGGGGTGGGGGCAGGATAGTAAAGCAGCTTTCTAATGGGAGGCATTCTGGCTCCACGGGGAAGGCAGCCTGGAGACCCCTAGGGGATAAGCGCTGTAGAATCCCAGAAACCTGGAGTTTCTAGAGCTGGGGGAAAAATACACTCAGAGAGGGGAGGCACTTGCTTGGGAACTCCATCTCCAGGATGGGCCTCCTTGCAGTGACAGCAGGTCCTGAATTCGACCCAACACCCATGACAAACTTTTGCCTATGGGAAATTGGATCATTCTGCCCACGTGGCAGCCCTGGGTGAGGCCTGGTTCCCTCTTCTCCCCCAGCTCCCCCAGAGGGTGAAGGGACAGTTCGGAGATCTTGGGGAGCCCACACCCGCCAAGGCCTTGTTGCCACAAACACCCTGGAGGCCCTGAGCTGCTAGCTCCTGGGCAGGTCCAAGAGTCTGCATGTGATACCACCGCATGGCTCCCAGTGACCCAGCTGGGTCTGGAGTGGTCCTTGGGAGGGCAGTCTACACCCTGAATGTTTAAGGGGGGACAGTGAAAGGCTTGGGCAGGGAGTCGGGTGCCCTGAGGTTCCCCTGGGTTCCTGGCAAGCACCTCTCTGCTCCTGGGTTAATTTCCTGTTGCCCCAGCCACCTCTCCTCCAGTCACCAGAGAGTGGCCAGCCTGGCTTCCCTGACTGTGCCCTCTGTCTCCCAGCCCTGGGTCTCTCCGGTGATGCAGGCCCCTCCCCGCAGCTGTTAAGGGCACAGCTGGGTTTCCTCCTTTCTTCTTCTCTAAAGGGAGGGGAGGTAGAAGTCTCTCAGTAGTTTGTCCTTGAAGCTGAGGTAAACTTGACTTTTCAAGTTTTTCAAGAACAGAAAGGCTACTTTGATCAGGAAACAGCGACTCTGAGCTGTCTTCTGGAAAATGCTCAGGGTGAAGATGCGGCTTAGCTCGCAGATCTGTGCATGCATGTGCCATCACGACCAAGCCGCCTTGAAAAAGATTGCTTTTAAGTTTTCCATAAGTCACCCCCAAGTCAATGCTGCTGGGGCCCCCTTCTGTCTGAGCGCTGTCAGAAGAGAGGAGGCAGGTTCCAGATGCCCCTGCGAAGGCACAGCTCACACTCAGGGTCAGGCTGGCTATTTGTACCCACAGCCTCCATGCCCCCCGCCCCCTCCCCCCCGGCTGCCAGAGAGCATGGAGGAGAGTCACGCTGTCCGCCGAGGCTAGCTCTGTGCCGCTGTAGGAATGGCTTGGCTTTTTTTTTTTTTTTAATTGAAGAACAGTTGATTTGCAGTGTTGTGCCAGTCTCTACTGTACAGCAAAGTGACTCAGGTTTACACATGTATACATTCTCTTTTTATTTCATTGTTTATTTTAAATTGAAGGATAATTGCCTTACGGTATTGCAGTGGTTTCTACCGAACATCAATATGAATCAACCATAGAGTTACATTCTGTTTTTCATATTCTTTTCCATTATGGTGTATCCCAGGAGATTGGATATAGTTCCCTGTACTATACAGGAGAACCTTGTTGTTCATCCATTCTAAATGCAGACGTTTGTATCTACTAACCGCAAACTCCCTGTCTGTTTCTTGCCTTCCTCTCACCTTTGGAAACAAGTCTGATCACTGTGTCTGTGAGTCTGTTTCTGTTTTGTAGCTAGGTTCATTTGTACCATATTTTAGGTTCCATGTATAAGTGATACCAGAGCTTCCCAGGTGCTGCTAGTGGTAAAGAACCTGCCTGCAGTGCTGGAAACATATGTTCAATCCCAGGATCAGGAAGATCCCCGGAAGAGGGCACAGCAACCCACTCTAGTATTCTTGCCTGGAGAATCCCACAAACAGAAGAGTCTGGCAGGCTACAGTCCATAGGGTGCCAAAGAGTCAGATACGACTAAAGTGACTTAGCATGCGTGAATCGACTTAGCTCACACGCACATAAGTGGTATTGTATGGAATTTGTCTTTCTCTTTCTGACTTCCTTCACTTAGTATGAGATTCTCTAGTTCCATCCATGTTGTTACAAATGGCATTATTTTGTGCTTTCATATACTGAGTAATATTCCATTGTATATGTGTACCATGTCTTCTTTATCCAAGGGCTCAGGACACATTGTCTGGGGGAAGGGCTGGTATGGGGACTGGGCCACCTGGGGCCGGCCTCAAGGTGGGATGGGGCCAGTCTGCACCTGGCTGGGGGCTGGCTTTTTCTGGATTCAGTGCTGAACCCCAGCTTCCACCCCTCATACAAGCCTAGCTGGGCTTCCTCCTGGCTCTCACTTGGCACCTGGTCTTGGTGCTTTGGACCGGGGCCCCTGGGGTTAGGCATTGAGGAGATGCCCCAGGGGGTGCTCTTTTTGGATGCTGAGGGATGTGAGGACAGCAAGCGACTGACACTCCTGGGCCCTGAGGCACTGCCTTGAGGAGACGTGGGCCAGCTCCTCACAGCTTCTAAACTGGCCCACGGCACACAGGGCGGGGCCCTGGAACTCTGTGCATCATGGGACTCTGACTTGCCTCCTGCATTCTGGTGGGAAGTTGTGGCTCCTGGTGGCTTCCGGGTGGGCAGTCTCTAGTGGTGTGACTAGTTCTGAGGGTAATGCAGCAGCCTTGACTCTCCGCCTCGATTCCCAGGCTCCCTGTCCCTCCCTTGTTGTTCAGTTGCTGAGCTGTGTCCAACTCTTTGCGACCCCATGGACTGCGGCACATCAGTCCTTCCTCCCTCATCATCTCCCTGAGTTTGCCCAGGTTCATGTCCATTGCATCAGTGATGCCATCCGACCAGCTCATCCTCTGCCACCCTCTTCTCCTTTTGCCTTCAGTCTTTCCCAGCATCAGGGTCTTTTCCAGTGAGTCCAGGTGGCCAAAGTGTTGGAGCTTTGTCTTCAGCATCAGTCCTTCCATGAGTATTCACGGTTGGTTTCCCTCAGGGTTGACTCATTTAATCTCCTTGCCGTCCAGGGGACTCTGTCCCTTCCACTATGTGACTGAGCTTCATCTTCAGCATCAGTCCTTCCAGTGAGTACTCAGGGTTGATTCCCCTTAGGGCTGACTGGTTTGATCTCCTTGCTGTCCAGGGGACTCTGTCCCTCCCACTATTTGATCAATATTGCACTCATACTGGGGCAGAACGACTCGTGCTGAATCATTTTAATACACCAAGGTCCTAGGACCTAAAAACATCTGTAAGAACTAGAAGAAAAGCTGTCACATATTGATGGGCAGTGGGAAGAAGGGCCACACAGCCAGTCTCAGCTGACCTGAAATTCCACACTGGAGCCTTGGTTCCTATTAGAATGCAGTCGGGCTAGGAGGGGAGGGGCAAGAAGAGAGGAGCAGGAAGGAGGGGGACAAGTACCCCCTCATGCTTATGACCAGTGCCATGGAGAGAAAAGGGTTCTGGGGAGGAGGAGATTTCCCTGCAACGCCCAGGAGTAGGGACTCCAGCCTGGACAGGAGCTGACAGTCCACACTCGTCCTGTTAACATGACTGCAGACCTGAACTCACAGCCTATCTCTGAATCCCAAACCTCTCTCCATCTCCTCACCCACAGACTCAAGGCCCCTGGGTCCTGGCCCCACCCTCAGATTAGAGGGGTCTTAGTGCATGCATGCCGTTCATGCTGCTCATGGGGCTCTCAGGGCAGGAATCCTGAAGGGGTTTGCCATCCCTCCTCCAGTGGGCAGATTCCATCAGCCCTCTCCACCATGACCCACCCTTCCGGGGTGGCCCCAGGGGCATGGCTTAGTTTCAGTGGGTTAGACAAGGCTGTGGTCCATGTGACTAGATTGACTAGTTTTCTGTGAGTATGGTTTCAGTGTGTCTGCCCTCTGATGCCCTCTCGCAATACCTACCATCTTACTTGGGTTTCTCTTACCTTGGGCATGGGGTATCTCTTCACGGCTGCCCCAGCAAAGCACAGCCACTGCTCCTTATCTTGGACGAGGGGTATCTCCTCACAGCCGCCCCTCCTGACCTTGGACGTGGGGTTGCTTCTCTTGGCCACCGCCCCTGGCCTTGGGCTGGGGGTAGCTTCTCTCGGCCGCTCCTGCACCATCGCAGCCTGGCACTCTCGGCCGTTGCCCCTGACCTCGGATGTGGGATAGCTCCTCTTGGCCGCCCCCCTGACCTCAGACATGGGGTAACTCCTCTTGGCCACCACCTCTGACCTTGGACATGGGACAGCTCCTTTCGGCCACGCTTCTGTGAGGATACTGAAAGAGGAACTCCCCAGGTCGGTAGGTGCCCAATATGCTACTGGAGATCAGTGGAGAAATAACTCCAGAAAGAATGAAAGGATGGATCCAAAGCAAAAACAATACCCAGTTGTGGATATGACTGGTGATAGAAGCAAGGTCCAATGCTGTAAAGAGCAATATTGCATAGGNATGGGTGTATGGCATTACTAACTCACTGGAAATGAGTGTGAGTAAGCCCTGAGAGTTGGTGATGGACAGGGAAACTTGGTGTGCAGTCCATGGAGTTGCAAAGAGTCAGACACGACTGAGCAACTGAACTGAACTGAACT
This sequence comes from Raphicerus campestris, assembly GCA_006410735.1. Taxonomy (NCBI): domain Eukaryota; kingdom Metazoa; phylum Chordata; class Mammalia; order Artiodactyla; family Bovidae; genus Raphicerus; species Raphicerus campestris. The sequence goes on from SJYW01010954.1 coordinate 1,523,919, forward strand.
GAAGACTACAATTGGTACTTTAAAGAGTGGGCATTTGAATTATCTCTATTTACAGGTTTTGTTTTTTGTGTTTTTTTTTGTTTGTTTTTTTTAACTGATTATTTCCCAAGAGAAGAAATCTCCAACTAGAAGTCTGTAGGAGAAGTGGTTTGTAAACCTCTTACATTATTAGGTAAACTTCCCCTTGATCATCCTGTTTGTTTTTTTGTTTTGCGGTTTAAGTAGATAAATTTTTAGGTCTCCTAGGGCTAGATAGACATGCTTATTCTAGAGATTTTCTAGGATATTTTTGTGATAAACTTCTTTGTTTATTGTGTCAGTCTGCATCTTCTAGGAAGCAGACAGTCATATGGAATTAAACATGCAAATATTTTAGAGGTAATATAAAATGGGGAGTTGGAAAGCCTTGGAGAACCATCAAACTACAGTCAAATTCTGTCCCCCAGTGAGATCAAGAAAGCTGGGAAATTTGGATGGAAGAATACTAGATTGCTGCACATTCTGAAAAGATTTGGCCAGGTCATCAGGGTATAATTCAGCCAAATTGAGCCATCAGATGAACTGTTTCCCCTCTCCCCCCAAATTGATCTGCTTTGCATAAACTTGCTTTTTGAAAATAAAAGACTTAGGAAAAATGTATGCCAAATGGTTTCTCTAGTGGTACAGAAGAATTAGCCCTTCCTTCTGATACCTAATTCTACAGCCTTACTGATAAAGGCTATAAGCATTTTTTTTTTTTTTTTTTGCTCTAGGCAGCTGTAAGCAAAAAGACTATCATGTAACTATATTTTCATATTGCTTTTAAGGCAAACTAGCTCCCCCTTTCCATCCATCCTTATTTTTTTTTCCCTCTAGCATGGGTATGAAAAAAAAAAAATCAAACAATCTGCTAATGAGCATTTGGTGAAGTGTAATGAATACAGTCTAATTCACTAATTGAGACTCATTCCACAACTCTCCACTAATAAGCATCTTAATGTGTTTAACTACAAGTGTCCAAAATAGTTATTGAGATGTGTGGAAATTTCCCATTCTGTATGTGAAAATTTTGATAATGTTGTGGCTTGATTAATTGAGAGAAAATATTTCACTAACAAAGAAAAATATATACAAGGAATATCATACAATTACATCTAAAATGCGCTAAATGGCAAATAATAGTATTTAAATAAAACATTTTCTTGGAAACAACTTTTGCTGCAATGGGACACTGATTTCAGTTTCTATGAAATGCCTAGCAAAACTGACATTGAGAAATTGTCTAATTAACTCATTTAAAGACTATAAAAAATATATTACCTAATATTTTATCAATTATAGCAGGCAGAAAAAAGCTTGTACTTTCTAATTTCAACCAAATTTATTATCTTCACTTTTAAAATTTATTTATTACAGTTGAAATGTGCTTGGATTATTCTTTACAGCAGAACCCTTTAATGTCTGTGTATCTTGTCTCTTTCCTTCCCAACCAGTATGCTTCCTTTATTTCAGGTTTCATTTCCATGAAAATAAGAAAAATTGATCAAAATAATTCTTTACCACCAGTCACTTGAGAGCCATTTTTAGATCATTCCAGCTTAGGCATGAAAAGGTAGATTTTACTGTGGTTCCAGAAAGACTCCTAAGGTTACTTTTAATGACTTCTATTTAGTTGTAATCAGATGATTCCTTAACTAATTATTGTAAATAAGCAAATACAATACTCTGATTATACAGGCCTAACCATACGCCCATCTCTGCAGCTTTGTATAGACTTCATCACTCAAACTACAAGACTGGGCGTGGGTGGCTCGCACCAGTGGGCATGGCTCCTGAACAGGCATAAATATGGGACATCAATGACAGGCAGTGAACAGAAAATTTGAGTTAAAAATATTACACTTTGACAAATTTCACTTAGATAATTATCACATTCTCCTTTCAAAGCAAAAGTAAAATTTGAGGGTGGCTAGATGTTGAGTTATATAACATGGTCAAAAAAACATCTCTGGAGCAGTTATCTCTTGGTCTTACCTGTCTATGCCACTTTGAGAAATTAAGTGTACCATTTCCCCTAGATTATGTGGCATGGCTTTCTTCAACCAAAAAAAAAAAATGCAAGTAATATTTTCTTTCCATTATATCTGTAAATCATAGTGTGATGCTCTAAGGAAAAGTTATTTTAATGTAAATCACAGACATTTCTGCACAATGCTGATTACCTCCTCATGGTGAAGAAATGCAGATTTCCGGATTCATTTTGTTCCCTTTTTAATATAGTTGGTCCTGGAACAACTCAGTCCCTGGCAAAAAAATGAAGGAAACTGGTTTCTGTTTTATTTCCTGTTCTATCTGCCCCAGGATGTTGTTCATCAGCTTTAGTCCAAACCGCCCACTCACAACCTCCAAGAGGAAGTAAGTGCATTTCAGAAGGTTTNTTGGCCCCCTACAGATCCCCTCAGAGGCAGGGACAACTTTCTTTCTAAGAAATCACCATTGTCCAAAGTGAAACTTAAGCTCAGGACTTAAACACTGCTTACTCAGGCAGGGCTTCCAGAGAAGGTCTCAGGGCTGGGTCAGTCTCCTGAGTGAGGGACCTGGGATTCTGCCTACTGAGTGTCAGGAACTGTTCCCCATGAGCCTGGAATAGCAGTCTCAGCCCCAGTTAATGAGCCACTTGGTCTATCCCCTTGTTTTATTTTTAAATTTTTTGCTTTTTTGAAAAATATGTATTTCTTTTTGGCTGCATTGGGCTTTAGCTGCAGCAGGTGGGATGATTCCTTGTGGCGTGCAGGCTTCTCTCTAGTTGGGGCGTGCAGGCTCCTCTCTAGTTGTGGCGTGCTGGCTTCTCTCTAGTTGTGGCGTGCTGGCTTCTCTCTAGTTGGGGCGTGCTGGCTTCTCTCTAGTTGGGGCGTGCAAGCTTCTCTCTAGTTGTGGTATGCTGGCTTCTCTCTAGTTGGGGCGTGCAGGCTCCTCTCTAGTTGTGGCGTGCTGGCTTCTCTCTAGTTGGGGTGTACAGGCTTCTCTCTAGTTGTGGTATGCTGGCTTCTCTCTAGTTGTGGCGTGCTGGCTTCTCTCTAGTTGGGGCATGCAAGCTTCTCTCTAGTTGTGGTATGCTAGCTTCTCTCTAGTTGGGGCGTGCTGGCTTCTCTCTAATTGGGGTGCACAGGCTTCTCTCTAGTTGTGGCGTGCAGGGTTCTCTCTAGTTGGGGCGTGCAGGCTCCTCTCTAGTTGTGGCGTGCTGGCTTCTCTCTAGTTGGGGCGTGCAAGCTTCTCTCTAGTTGTGGTATGCTAGCTTCTCTCTAGTTGGGGCGTGCTGGCTTCTCTCTAGTTGGGGTGTACAGGCTTCTCTCTAGTTGTGGCGTGCAGGGTTCTCTCTAGTTGGGGCGTGCAGGCTCCTCTCTAGTTGTGGCGTGCTGGCTTCTCTCTAGTTGGGGCGTGCAAGCTTCTCTCTAGTTGTGGTATGCTAGCTTCTCTCTAGTTGGGGCGTGCTGGCTTCTCTCTAGTTGGGGTGTACAGGCTTCTCTCTAGTTGTGGCGTGCAGGGTTCTCTCTAGTTGGGGCGTGCAGGCTCCTCTCTAGTTGTGGCGTGCTGGCTTCTCTCTAGTTGGGGCGTGCAAGCTTCTCTCTAGTTGTGGTATGCTAGCTTCTCTCTAGTTGGGGCGTGCTGGCTTCTCTCTAGTTGGGGTGTACAGGCTTCTCTCTAGTTGTGGCGTGCAGGGTTCTCTCTAGTTGGGGCGTGCAGGCTCCTCTCTAGTTGTGGCGTGCTGGCTTCTCTCTAGTTGGGGCGTGCAAGCTTCTCTCTAGTTGTGGTATGCTAGCTTCTCTCTAGTTGGGGCGTGCTGGCTTCTCTCTAGTTGGGGTGTACAGGCTTCTCTCTAGTTGTGGCGTGCAGGGTTCTCTCTAGTTGGGGCGTGCAGGCTCCTCTCTAGTTGTGGCGTGCTGGCTTCTCTCTAGTTGGGGCGTGCAAGCTTCTCTCTAGTTGTGGTATGCTAGCTTCTCTCTAGTTGGGGCGTGCTGGCTCCTCTCTAGTTGTGGTGTGCTGGCTTCTCTCTAGTTGGGACGTGCAGGCTCCTCTCTAGTCAGGGCATGCTGGTCCAGAGCACGTGGGCTCTGCTGCTGCAGTGCACGGGCTTTGGTGGCCCACGGAAGGTGGGATCTTAGTGCCCCGACCAGAGATCAAACCCATGTCCCCAGCATTGGAGGGTGAATTCTTAACCACTGGACCACCAGGGAAGCCCTATCTCCTTGTTTTAGATAGGAGGAAACAGAGACCCTGAGCAGTAACAGCAGCCCCAGCCCACACAGCTGGCTTTTTCTGACTTCTTCATTGACCATATGGCCAAGGTTGGACTGAGTCTTCCATCAGTTGAACAAGTAAAGGTTTTTTTCTTTCTGCCCCTTAGTCCGTAGGCTCTCTCTTTGCATCACTAATCAAAGAAAGAACCTTCTGAAGATTTCCAATGCCATCTAATCACCGTTTGCAAAACCTGCATGAGAGGAAGAGACACAAATGGGATTCTTTCAAGACTAGTCTTTGTAGCACAAATCTGGAATATGTTTAACTTGAACTGGGATGCTGCTGCTGCTGTTGCTGCTGCTAAGTCGCTTCAGTTGTGTCTAGTTCTGTGCAACCCCAGAGACGGCAGCCCACCAGGCTCCCCCATCCCTGGGATTCTCCAGGCAAGAACACTGGAGTGGGTTGCCATTGCCTTCTCCAATGCATGAAAGTGAAAAGTGAAAGTGAAGTTGCTCAGTCGTGTCCAACTCCTAGCGACCCCATGGACTGCAGCCCACCAGGCTCCTCTGTCCATGGGATTTGCCAGACAAGAGTACTGGAGTGGATTGCCATTGCCTTCTCCTAGTAGGGAATGATATCTCCTAGGAATCCCACATGTAGCAGTTCAAGTTGGAATGATTTACCTGTGTAGTGGGCAAGCATTTCCAACTGCACAATATTTCTTTGAGAAGAGAGATGACTTTCTACTAGAATGATCAGTTTCTACAGAGTAGCAGGTACTGCCTCGTTCAGTAAACAGAACAGGGACTATGGGGGAAGCTCTGCCTGCCCCCTGGTGGTTATAATTTTTTAAATGTATTTTTATTCACTGAGTTTTGTCTGAGCTTGGTCTTGGTTGCTGCGCATGGGTGCTGCCGTGGGCTTTCTGGTTGCAGCGGCTTCTCTTGGTGCACAGCGGGCTCTGGAGCACAGGCTCAGCAGTTGTGGCCCAGGGCTTAGCTGCTCTGCAGCATGTGGGAGCTTCCCAAACCAGGGATCAAACGTGCATGCCCTGCACCGACAGCTGGATTCTTGACCACTGGACTACAAGAGTGGTCTCGTAACTGTAGCTTTTTAACCATTTTAATGACATTTCAATAACAAAGGACACGTGTTTATACACTTTGGAAAATGTTGACATTGTATGTACAATGAAACCATCACCCGAGTCAAGATAATAAACATACCTGTTATTCCCAAAAGTTCCTTATACCCTTCTGTCTTCCGTCCCTCCACCCTCTCCTATCCCCAGGCAACCATTGATCTACTTTTTGTTACTATACATTAACTTGCACTTTATAGATTATTACTAAAAAGGAATCATACAATGAGATAAATCTTGTCTGGCTTGTTTTACTCAACACGGTTATTTTGAGATGCATCCATGTTGGGTAAGTATCTTGCTTATCTCTGAGCAGTAATCCTCATGTGGACATAGTCCAGGGCATGTATACTTTCACCTGTTGAAATATACCTGTATTGGTCCAGGTTTTGCCTATTATGAATAAAGCTGCTATGAATATTTATACACCAGTCTTGGTAAGGCTTTCTTCCTCTTGAATACATGCCTAGGGGGAGAATGGCCAAGTTGTAAGTGTATCTTTGACATTTAAGCTGTCAACGTGCTTCCAAAGTGAGTGTACTAGTCTGCATTCCCATCAGCAACGCACAGCAGCTTCAGTTGTTCCAGATGCTCACCAACATTTGATAGTAAATCTTAATTTTGGACATCCTAACTGGGGCATAGTGGTATCTTAGCGGTTTTTATTTGCATTTCCTTAATTATTGATAAGGGCTTCCCTGGTGGCTCAGCGGTAAAGAATCTGCCAGCAATACAGGAGATGCAGGAGACACAGGTTCAATACCTGGGTGGGGAAGATCCCCTGGAGGAGGGCATGGCAACCCACTCCAGTATTCTTGTTTGGAGAATCCCATGGACAGAAGAACCTGGAGGCTATGGTCCATAGGGCTGCACAGTCAGACACAATTGAAGCAACTTGGCAGTTACTGATAGGGGCTTCCCTGATGGCTCAGTGGTAAAGAATCTGCCAGCTAATGATGCCAATGCAGGAAACGTGGGTGTGATCCCTCAATTGGGAAGATCCCCTGCAGAAGGAAATAAGCAACCCACTCTAGTATTCTTGCCTGGAAAATCCCATGGACAGAGGAATCTGGTGGGCCATATAGTCTATGGGGTTGCAAAGGGTTGGACATGGCTTAGAAACTAAACAATTCTTAATAAGCATCTTTTCAAGCCTGTTTACCAGTGCTATATCTTCTTTGGTGAGGTGTCTGTTCATGCGTCTTGTCCATTTTTGTGGGGTTGTTTCTTTTCTTATTGTGAGTTTTCATGATTCTATATGTATCTGAGTACAAGTCCTTTATTAGACAAGTGATTCGTGAATATTTTCTCCAGCCTGTGGCTTATTATTTCCATATCCTCAACAGAGTCTTTGAGGAGAAGAAATTCTTAAATTTGATGCAGCTTAATTTACCAGTATTTCATGGATCATGTCTTTGATATTATATCTGAGAAATCTTTGCCTAACTCACAGTCACAAAGATTGTTCCTCTGTTTCCATCTGCAAATTTTGGATTTGGGTATTACAAATAAGTCTAGGAAATATTTTCAGTTCGTTTTTGTATATGGTTTGAAATATGAATCAAAGTTCACTTTTTGTATATGGACATCCAACTATTGTTGGAAGAGGGTTGCTTTCACCAGTGCACTCTCTGGGCAAAACTCTGTTAGTCTTTGCCCTGCTTCATTCTGTACTCCAAGGCCAAATTTGCCTGTTACTCCAGGTATCTCTTGACTTCCTCCTTTTGCATTCCAGTCCTCTGTGATGAAAAGGGATCTTTTTGGGGTGTTAGTTTTAGAAGGTCTTGTAGGTCTTCAGCATTACTGGTTGGGGCATAGACTTGGATTATTGTCATATTGAATGGTATGCCTTGGAAACAAACAGAGATCATTCTGTTGTTTTTGAGATTGCATCCAAGTACAGCATTTTGGGCCCTTTTGTTGATTTATTATTTGCAGCCAAAGATGGAGAAGCTCTATACATTCAGCAAAAAACAAGACTGGGAGCTGACTGTGGCTCAGATCATGAACTCCTCATTGCAAACTTCAGGCTTAAATTGAAGAAAGTAGGGAAAACCACTAAACCATTGAGGTATGACCTAAATAAAATTCCTTAAAATTATACAGTAGAAGTAACAAATAGACTCAAGGGATTAGAGCTGATTGACAGCATGCCTAAAGAAGTATAGATGGAGGTTCATGATGTTGTACAAGAGGCAGTGATCAAAACCATCCCCAAGAAAAAGAAATGCAAAAAGGCAAAATGGTTGTCCAGGAGGCCTTACTGAGAAAAGAAGAGAAGCTAAAGGCAAAGGAGAAAAGTAGTTAGGAGACATAAGAAAGCCTTCATCAGTGATCAGTGCAAAGAAATAGAGGAAAACAACAGAATGGGAAAGATTCAATTTCTTCAAGAAAATTAGAGATAACAAGAGAACATTTCATGCAAAGATGAGCACAATAAAGGACAGAAATGGTATGGACCTAACAGAAGCAGAAGATATTAAGAAGACACAGAAGAACTATACAAAAAAGATTTGCATGACCCAGATAACCACGATGGTGTGATCACTCACCTAGAGCCAGATATCCTGGAATGTGAAGTCAAGTGGGCCTTAGGATGCATCACTACAAATAAACTGGAGGCGATGGAATTCCAGTTGAACTATTTTAAATCCTAAAAGATGATGCTGTGAAAGTGCTGCACCCAATATGCCAGCAAATTTGGAAAACTCAGCAGTGGTCACAGGACTGGAAAAGGTCAGTTTTCATTCCAATCCCAAAGAAAGGCAATGCCAAAGAATGTTCAAACTACTGCACAATTGCTCTCATCTCACACACTAGCAAAGTAATGCTCAAAATTCTCCAAGCCAGGCTTCAACAGGACATGAACCATGAAGTTCCAGATGTTTAAGCTGGATTTAGAAAAGGCAGAGGAGCCAGAGATCAAATTGCAAATATCCGTTGGATCATCGAAAAAGCAAGAGAGTTCCAGAAGAGCATCTGCTTCATTGACTATACCAAAGCCTTGACCGTGTGGATCACAACAAAGTGTGGAAGAGATGGGAATATCAGACCACATTACTGCCTCCTGAGAAACCTGTATGCAGGCCAAAAAGCAACAGTTAGAACCAGGCAGGTTCTAACAACAGACTGGTTCCAAATTGGGAAAGAAGTACATCAAGGCTGTATATTGTCACCCTGTTTATTTAGCTTAAATGCAGAGTACATCATGGGAAATGCCAGGCTGGATGAAGCACAAGCTGGAATCAAGATTGCAGGGAGAAATATATATAACCTCAGATATGCAGATAACACTACCCTTAAGGCAGAAAGGGAAGAGCCTTGATGAAAGTGAAAGAGGAGGGCTTCCCTGGTGGTCCGGTGGTTAGGACTCTGGGCTTGCAATGCAGGGGACCCAGGTTCAATCCCCGAGCAGGGAAGTAAGATCCCACATGCCGCACAGCGTGGCCAATAAATAAATAAATTTAAAAAAAAAAAAAAAAAAAACCAAGAGAGTTCCAGAAGAGCATCTGCTTCATTGACTATACCAAAGCCTTGACCGTGTGGATCACAACAAAGTGTGGAAGAGATGGGAATATCAGACCACATTACTGCCTCCTGAGAAACCTGTATGCAGGCCAAAAAGCAACAGTTAGAACCAGGCAGGTTCTAACAACAGACTGGTTCCAAATTGGGAAAGAAGTACATCAAGGCTGTATATTGTCACCCTGTTTATTTAGCTTAAATGCAGAGTACATCATGGGAAATGCCAGGCTGGATGAAGCACAAGCTGGAATCAAGATTGCAGGGAGAAATATATATAACCTCAGATATGCAGATAACACTACCCTTAAGGCAGAAAGGGAAGAGCCTTGATGAAAGTGAAAGAGGAGAGTGAAAAAGCTGGTTTAAAACTCAGCATTCAAAAATGAAGATCATAGCATCCAGTCCCACCACTTCATGGCAAATAGATGGGGAAATAATGAAAACAGTGACAGACTTTATTTTGGGGGGCTCCTAAATCACTGCAGATGGTGACTGCAGCCATGAAATTAAAAGATGCTTGCTCCTTGGAAGAAAAGCTATGACCAAATAGACAGCATATTAAAAAGCAGAGACATTACTTTGTCAACAAAGGTCCGTCTGTCTAGTCAAGGCTATGGTTTTTCCAGTGATTGTGTATGGATGTGAGAGTAGGGCTATAAAGAAAGCTAACCACTGAAAAATTGATGCTTTTGAACTGTGGTGTTGGAGAAGACTCTTGAGAGTCCTTTAGACTGCAAGGAGATCCGACCAAAGGAGATCAGTCTTGAATGTTCACTGGAAGGACTGATGCTGAAGCTGAAACTCCAATACTATGGCCACCTGATTCGAAGAACTGACTCATTTGAAAAGACCCTGATGCTGGAAAAGATTGAAAGCGGGAAAGAAGGGGACGACAGAGGATGAGATGGTTGGATGGCATCACTGACTCAATGGACATGAGTCTGAGTGAACTCTGGGAGTTGGTGATGGACAGGGAAGCCTGGCATGCTGCAGTCCATGGGGTTGCAAAGAGTTGGACGTGACTGAGCGAACGAACTGAACTGAAGTGATCCACTATACCAACACTGCTGGTTATATCTTTTTTCCACTGAATTGCCTTTATATCTTTGTTGAAACTCAACTGGTCACATTGGGTGGATGTATTTTTATACTCTATTCTCTTCCATTGATCTATTTGTCTATATTGATGCCAATACCATACATCTCAATTTCTGTAGCGTTCTAGTCTGTGCTGTGTGCTATGCTGAGTCACTCAGCCATGTCTGACTCTATAGCCTCCCCAGACTCCTCTGTCCGTGGGGATTCTCCAGGCAAGAATACTGGAGTGGATTGCCATGCCCTCCTCCAGCGGATCTTCCCAACCCAGGGACTGAACCCAGGTCTCCCACATTGTAGGTAGATCCTTTACCATCTGAACCACCAGGGAAGCCCATATTTATAGTCTACTTAATCCCAAATCTTTTCTAATTTGCCCAATTTAATTTTCTCACAGCCTTGTGCTATTTACAATATTTTCCAAATATTTGGATTTTTCAGATATTATTGATCTCTAATTTAAAACATTTGATCATAAATACACTTTGTATGACTTGAATCCTTTTATACTGATTGAAACTTGCCTTCTGGACCATAGTGGTACGTGTCCTAAATATTCTTGAATCTAAATGAAAAACAAAAACCTCTTCAGTTCAGTTCAGTTCAGTTCAGTTCAGTCGCTCAGTTGTGTCCAACTCTTTGCGACCCCATGAATCGCCGCACGCCAGGCCTCCCTGTCCATCACCAATTCCCAGAGTTCACTCAGACTCATGTCCATTGAGTCAGTGATGCCATCCAGCCATCTCATCCTCTGTCATCCCCTTCTCCTCCTGCCCCCAATCCCTCCCAGCATCAGGGTCTTTTCCAATGAGCCAACTCTTTGCATAAGGTGGCCAAAGTATTGGAGTTTCAGGTTCAGGATCAGTGCTTCCAAAGAACACCCAGGACTAATCTCTTTTAGGATGGACTGGTTGGATCTCCTTGCAATCCAAGGGACTCTCAAGAGTCTTCTCCAAAACCATAGTTCAAAACCATCAATTCTTTGGAGTTCAGCTTTCTTCACAGTCCAACTCTCACATCCATACATGACTACTGGAAAAACCATAGCCTTGACTAGATGAACTTTTGTTGGCAAAATAATATCTCTGCTTTTCAACATACTATCTAGGTTGGTCATAACTTTCCTTCCAAGGAGTAAGCGTCTTTTAATTTCATGGCTGCAATCACAATCTGCAGTGATTTTGGAAACTGTTTCCACTGTTTCCCCATCTATGTGCCATGAAGTGATGAGACCAGATGCCATGATCTTTGTTTTCTGAATGCTGAGCTTTAAGCCAACTTTTTCACTCTTCTTTCACTTTCATCAAGAGGCTTTTGAGTTCCCCTTCACTTTCTGCCATAAGGGTGGCGTCATCTGCATATCTGAGGTTATTGATATTTCTCCTGGCAATCTTGATTCCAGCTTCTGCTTCTTCCATCCCAGCGTTTCTCATGATATCCTTTGCATATAAGTTAAATAAGCATGGTGACAATATACAGCCTTGACGTACTCCTTTTCCTATTTGGAACCAGTCTGTTGTTCAATGTCCAGTCCTAACTGTTGCTTCTTGACCTACATACAGATTTCTCAAGAGGCAGGTCACTTAGAAGAAAACAAATGCCAGGAGCATCAAACGAGGATTTGGCAATGATGTGTTAGATAGGACACCAAAGGCACAAGTATTAAAAGAAAAATAACACACAAATTGGATTTCATAAAAGTTTTTCAGATTTGTCCATCAAGCAACTCTATCCACAGAGTCTAAAGGCAACCTAAAGAACAGTGGGGAATGTCTGCAAATCATATAAATGACAAGGTATTAGTATCCAAAATGTACAGGCCTGTGGAAACTTGACTATAAAAAAGCAAACAAGTTGATTCAAAAATGAACAGAGATTTCCCTGGTGGTCCAGTGGTGAAGACTCTGCACTTCCACTGCAGGGGGCGTGGATCGGATCCCTGATTGGGGAACTAAGATCCCACCTACCATGCAGTGCAGCCAAAAAAAGAACAAAGGACTTGAGTAGACATTATCCAAGCAGATGTGTAAATGGCTAATAAGCACATAAAAAGATGCTCAGTATAATTTTCATTAGGAAAATGCAAATGAAAATTATGAAAAGAGAGCACCTCACATCCTTTAAAATGGCTAATATTTTAAAAAGCAGAAAATAAAGTGTTGGCAAAGATGTTGAGAAATTGAAACCCTTACACATTGTAGATGGGACTGTAAAATAGTTCAACTGCTATGGAAAACAATATGGTGAGTTCTTGAAACAATTAAAATTAGAATGACCATACAACCTAGCAAGTTCACTTCTTGGTCTATTCCTAAGAGAACTGAAATCAGGGTCTCACAGACATATTGATACACCCACGTTTGTAGCAGCACTATTCACAGCACAACTGAAGTCTCAGTCTAAATATAAGCAGACAAGGAAAAGGCAGGGTATGATGAAATATTACTGAGTCTTATACAAGTAATAGCAAAAATGAGCCTAAAGGACATTATGCAAAGGGACATAAATCCAATGGACAGGGATAAATATTGCCTGACTGAACTTGTAGGACGTACTTAGAATGATCAAAGTTAGAAACAGTAAAGACAACAGTAATTGCCAGGACTGAGGGGAGAGGATGGGGATTTATTGCTTAGGAGCTAAGGAAATGCAGTTTCCCAAGAGGAAGAGAGTACAGGGACGGATGGTGCTGATGGCTGCAGACAACGTGAATGGACCACACTGAACTGTACACGTGAAAGTGGTGAACACGGTGTAACACACGTATTACATTATGTGTATTTTACCACAATTTAAAAATTGTGTTCCAAGCAGAGTTGTAGAGCAATTAATGAGAGAACGTATGTAAAACAGTGAGCCCAGGGAATTACCTGAGCAAAAAGTGCCCCGCATTGCACAACCAGGTGCGCACACTCCCACACAGTGTCATGGGAAGACAGCTGTAAAGCTATTACATGAACTGCAAGAGAGATCCAGGGCAGGACAGAGAGACTGTGACCAGCCTGGGCCTGGGCTGGTTTGGAGGAGGGGCCTGGGGGCAGGGAAGGGCTCCTGCAGATGGGGGGTGCGCAGGAAAAGAGTGAGAACATGCGGGTGGAGAGCCCAGGGCTTAGGAGAGGGGAAGGTGGTCACGCTTGCCCTCACCACCTCCATGGGCCAGGACTCAGACACTAGCTGGATGCAGGTGTGCGGAGAGGGAGAGGACCTAGGCCCTCTGAGCCGGAGGTGCTGGACCCGAGGCCTGAGCTTTTCATGGGGGAGAAATAGAACCTTCTGGGCTGAAGGCAGCTGCTCAGAACCCCAATGACCACGGCTGACCCCAGACTGAGCCCGAAGCAGCTCCTGCCTCTGTACCTGCTTCTGAGCTGGGTGGGCCTCATTCACCCCACAGTCCCAGGAGGCCACCTAAGGGTGGAACGTCCACAGCAGGCTGGGTGGGTGACTGAGGTGGGGAGAGGAGGGAAGAGTAAGCCCACTGCCCCCCTAAGGGCCGGGGTGGTGTGGGGTTGTGGTCCTTGGTTCACATCCTGACAAGGTACCAGCTGATGATACTATACGCACAATGGGGTGATCCATGGAGGAACAATTCCACCAAGGATGGGTTTCTCCTGGGCTGAGATATTTTATTTGCTGATGAAAATTCTAGTTCGTTTTTGAAATTGTTTCCTTCCCTAGGATTGCAAGGCCATGAGGACCCCTTTTAAGAGTTCAAAGTGAGGCAGCGGTGATGCACACAGATCATCCTTTGGGTGTGTGGTGCTCCATGCATTGGGTGCTAAGTTGCTTCAGTCGCTTCAGTCCCACCCTTTACAACCCTATGGACTATAGCCCACCAAGCTCCTCTGGCCATGGGATTTTCCAGGCAAGAATACTGGAGTGGGTTGCCACTTCTCCAGAGGAACTTTCCAACCCAGGAATCGAATCCTCATCTCCTGTGTCTCCTGCCCTGGCAGGCAGGATCTTTACCACTAGTGCTTCCTGGTAAGCTCAGATCAGCCTTTGATTTGGGTCAGATTCCAGGTGCAACTTGCTGGGCAGGTGGCAAATTCTGCTGCAGAGCTACAGGGTCCTGCCCCTCTTTGGGACAGGGAGATTGAGTCAGATTATTCTCAGGGCTGAATGGGGGGGACAAGACGCTTTACACTATTTAGTTTGACATAGTTACTTTCACAATGGAGTATTACTCAGCCCTTAAAAAGAATAAGTTTGACTCAGTTCTAATGAGATGGATGAAATTGGAGCCGATTATACAGAGTGAAGTAAGCCAGAAAGAAAAACACCAATACAGTATACTGACACATATATATGGAATTTAGGAAGATAGTAATGATGACCCTGTAAGTGAGACAATATAGGAGACACAAAAGTATAGAACGGACTTTTGACATCTGGGGGAGAGGGAGAGGGTGGGATGATTTGGGAGAATGACACTGAAACATGTATACTATCATATAAGAAATGAAGCGCCAGTCTATGTTCAATGCAGGATACAGGATGCTTGGGGCTGGTGTACGGGCTGACTCTTATACACATCTTGCCTGGAGAATCCTTATAGACAGAGGAGCCTGGTAGGCTATGGTCCATGCAGTCACAAAGACTCGGACATGACTGAAGCGACTTAGCCTCTGCTGCACATGGATTCATGTACGTGTATTCTAAACGGCCTCAAAACAACCCTATGAGGGAAGTATTACTGTTGTCATCTGATTTTTTACAAATCTGGAAGGTCACATAGGTATAGCAGGAAGTATAACCAGGACTCAAACTCACGGCTGCTGAATCTAAGACCCATGCTCTGACCTCCTCACTTTCCCTCAGCTATGGCTCCATGTGTCCAAGACTGCAGGCTATGTGTCTACATATGTCTTGGTTTGCACGACTGCCTCTATTTTTCTTTTCCTTACACTCTCTGATAGTGAATTCTCTGGTTCTCCTATCCCAAGATCGCTCACTCACCACCTCCCCATCTTCCTGGTGTTTCCCAGGCAAATAAATAGAATATGTAGGAAGACAAAATCATACATTGGCTCCTAAAAAATAAATAGACCCACCTTCTTTCTTTTTAAAAAAATATAAATTGATTTATTTTAATTGGAGGTTAATTACTTTACAATATTGTATTGCTTTTGCCATACATCAACATGAATCTACCCACAGGTATACATGTGTTCCCCATCCTGAAATGCCCTCCCACCTCCCTCCCCAAACCATCCCTCTGGGTCGTCTCAGTGCACCCACCCCAAGCATCCAGTATCATGCATCAAACCTGGACTGGCGATTCGTTCCATATATGATATTATACATGTTTCAATGCCATTCTCCCAAATCATCCCACACTCTCCCTCTCCCACAGAGTTCAAAAAACTGTTTTAAGCATCTATGTCTCTTCTGCTGTCTCACATACAGGGTTATCATTACCATCTTTCTAAATTCCATATATATGCGTTAGTATACTGTATTGGTGTTTTTCTTTCTGGCTTACTTCACTCTGTATAATAGGTTCCAGTTTCACCCA
>SJYW01010954.1:1542118-1560955 GCA_006410735.1 Raphicerus campestris
ATACACAATGGAGTATTACTCAGCCCTTAAAAAGAATAAGTTTGACTCAGTTCTAATGAGATGGATGAAATTGGAGCCGATTATACAGAGTGAAGTAAGCCAGAAAGAAAAACACCAATACAGTATTCTGACACATATATATGGAATTTAGGAAGATAGTAATGATGACCCTGTAAGTGAGACAATATAGGAGACACAAAAGTATAGAACGGACTTTTGACATCTGGGGGAGAGGGAGAGGGTGGGATGATTTGGGAGAATGACACTGAAACATGTATACTATCATATAAGAAATGAAGCGCCAGTCTATGTTCAATGCAGGATACAGGATGCTTGGGGCTGGTGCACGGGATGATCCGGGGAGGTGGGGTGGGGAGGGAGCTGGGAGGGGGCTTCGGCATGGGGAGATCATGTACACCTGTGGATGATTCATGTCAATGTATGGCAAAACCAATACCGTACTGTAAAATAGAATAAAGTATTAAAAGGAAAAAAAAAAAGAAAAAAAATACAAAAGAAGGGGAAGTATTTTTAACCTTAAATGAGAAGAGGAAAAAACTCTTGAGTTTTTCTTTTTCTACATCCAGAATTCAAACCACCATGGCCTGTGTTTCTTTAGCAGGTTTGTCTTAGAGGCAACTAACACCACTTTTTAAGGTTCTGATTCTATGATGAGGCTCATTAACATATACAAGAGAGCGACAAAAGATGAGATGGTTGGATAGCGTCACCTATTCAACGGACAAGAACTTGGCAATCTCTGGGAGATGGTGAGGGACAGGGAGGCCTGGCATGCTGCAGTCCCTGGAGTCGCAAAGAGTTGGACACAACTTAGCGACTGAACAACAACATATATACAATTTTGCCTCTTTCCTCCTGAGCCCAGCCTGCCTTTGGCCTTTCCAGCTCTGCCCCAGGAGCCACTCTGCTCCCCACAGAGATCAGAGCCTTTCCAGCCTCCAAGACTCTCCACGTGCACCTTGCCTCCCTCTTCTTGCTCAGGCTCTCCTCCCTGTCCTCTCGAAGAACCCATCTGTGCCTGTTTCCTTCTGTCCTGGATGTCTCAGCTCTCCCCCCTGCTCCCCCAGCAGAGTGGATCTGACCCCATCAGGAATTCCCATATCTATCCGGCAGCTTCCCAGCATGAGGAGCAGGGCCTGACCATCCTCCGGGGCCAGTGCCTGCTGCTCCTCTGTAGGGAAGGCTGCCTCCTCCCTCCAGGTAACCACTGCTCACTCCTCAAGGGTCCCTTCCTCCACAAGCTCCCTGAACCCCGAGCCCAAGCCAGGCTGGGCTGGTGGGTGCTCTTGGGTCTCCCTGCACTCTTCTCCCAGCATCAAATGAGGTCATGTGAACAAAGAACCTATGGGGTGCTAGGCACTTAGCACGCACTGGGCAGTGCTGGCTCCCTCCCTGCTCCAAAGTTCAAGGCCGCTGTGACTGCCCTTAATCCATCGCCCAGCAGCTCCAGAGCAGAGTGCAGGGACCACGGGGCAGGGTTCCCAGTGCTGGCTCCTAGGGCTCAGGGAAAGGGGATGCGAAGACAGAGAGAGTCTCAGCACCGTCCCTGCAGCTGTGGGCAGGACTGGGAACTGGCTCCTCTTGAAGCCTGGAAACAGAGGTCACAGATACTAACTCATCCAGCAGAAAGACGAAAGAAGTCCACCTTAAGAACAGCTGGAGCAATGGTGACCGCAGGAGTGCAAAGACAAGGAGTTCTGAGTGCTGGATTTTGACAGAGATCATTCTTCAGGGATGGTGACCATCACGTTCTAAGACCCAAAGTGTGCGAAGCGCCTAGCTGAAGTGGTTTTGTTAGGCTCGGATTTGGAGGTGGAGCGCAGACCTGGGACGCAGGAGCCAAGTCCCCGCCCCTACTCCCGGGTGGTTCAGGGCGAAGCCCGACGGTCTAGGGCGGTGGCAGGGCCCCGCCAGCAGCGGCCTGCTGCTCCTCTTTCCTTGGCCCCGAAATCCCGGCCTCAACCCTCGCGGGTGCACCTGGCTCCCGGAGCAAGTGCTCGGTCAGCGCCGAGCCAGAGACGCGCGCCTCTGATCCCGAGGTGGACACCCGCGCGCCTGCATGGCCACCGGAACGGCTTCGGGCGGCCGCAGGCTGCCCAAGGGTTCCGCGGTCTTCACCACCTTCCCCGACCTGCTCTTCATCTTCGAGTTTGTGAGTAGCTGAGGACCAGGGAGGGCGGGCTGCGACGGGATGGGATGGGCAGTGCCGCGCGCGCTCTCCACTTCCGCCCGTCCCGAGCGGCCCTGGTCCGGGAGCACTGGGTGGGGTAGAGGAGAGTGAGGACTGTCTCTGCCCCACCGCCACACGCAGTCTTCTGGCACCTTCTAGCCCACGACGACGGGGAGACCGTCACCGGGGCTTAGGTAGAGAAACCAAACAAACGGCTCAGTGGTCGGAAGCTGGCCCGGGTCCACCGGCAGCGCGTCGGTACCAAAGCGGCGCTCCCAACTTGCTTCCCATGGGCTTCTTGGCGATCGACGTCCTTGTAGAGGCGCCCGGCTCTCTCCATGGTCAGGAATTTGTTTAAAAAATATAAAAATCGGCAAAAGAAAGATTAAGTATTACCAAAAGAGGTGTGGATATAGGGTTGGTGTTGGAGGAGGAACCGAATCCGGATTATTTTCTCTAAGACGTTTCTGGCGAGTGAACGGAATTTTGGCAATCTGGAAATGATAAAACCGGCCGTCGTTTGCTCGCCACAGTTATTGTGCCCAGTGTGAGGGATGGAGGGAGGGAGAGGGGCCTGTGAGAGCCGGGCCCTGACTTGGCTGACCTTGAGCATCCAAGGACTCCTTCCCCTGCAGTTGGTCCCTCCTTACACTGGAGCCGCACAGCCTCAACCCGAGGCTACGGGAAAGCGCTTCTTCCTCGGGGCTCCTGTGAAGTGCTCCCTGTGGGAGTCAGCCTAAACTTCCCAGGGCCTCGCCTAAAGGCGGTGGAGGGGTGGCAGGCAGGCTGTATTCCTTCTGTGGCTTTAACGCCAGAAGCCTCGAGACTCATTTCTCTGCAGCCCCATCGCAGAAATGGCTGCTTGGAGAGTCCATTGGAAAAGAAAACGTCCAAACCTGTTTAGAAACGGGACCCCAGCTTCTCGTCTCTGATTGTCAAGGAGATATGAACAGCAAAGGGAGCAGGTTCTGTCTTCCCTGGAGGGTTGGGGGAGATGGCAGAAGGAGTCAAGGTAGCCTGGTCACACCCCTGTGGAGGAGCTGACATCTAGGAGAAGCCCTGGACACCTCTGGACCTAGCAAGCCACACCATTTGTAGATGGGGACACTCAGGCCCAGAGTGGAAAGGACTGGCATCCACTAGAATGTTCCTTCCCAGACCACTCTTCTCTGCTTCCAGTCAGCACTGAGCCTGTGCTTGCTCAAGGCTGGGTTTCTGGAAATGATCCTGTAGAACCTAAGACCAGGGAATAAGTAGTGAATGGGCGGTTCCTTCAGAGCCTACTGTATTTACAAAGGCAAGTTTTGTGACCAAAAGAGACGCTGGCTAAAGGTGAGGTGTGGCGGGGCAGAGAGGATTTTTAAGCAACAAAAGGACTTGCTAGTGTCTCGTAGGTTGCCCTGATGAGCGGCTTGCTCTGCCTTTGTCACTGTTTGGGGAGCATTATAACAAGAGTCACGAGAGAGTGTGTTAGTTGGGCTCCATGCAGAAGACTCTGGTGCACCCTCTCCTCTTGTGCAGACAAAGTCTGGCTCAGGTGGCAGCAGGTGTGTGTGCTGGGGGAAGGGGGATCCTGGCATCACAGAAGGGACAGCCTCCCAGTGCCCTCTGCCACTTCTGTCATCACAGATTAGTGGATGGAGTGCCAGAGTGAAGGATGAGCCCAGCCTGCTTGGGGGAGTCCTAGGTGATGAGGAGGATCCCCCTAAATCAACAAAAGTAGAAAAACAGGTGTAGGAAATCTCAGATCTATGGACTACCTGCAATGCATCATTTTGATGCCTGCAGATATTAGGGACTTCTAAGAAAAATGTCTCCTTTGCCCCAAATACTTCTTTCTCACCTGTCTTAGAAGTAATTTTTTTCTCTTCTCCATCAACCCCTGCTTTCAGGATCACACCCCTCCCACTTCTAGAGGGCCCTGATGCCTCAGTGTCATCCCAAATTTTTTACTTCCTCCTTGAATTGGGGATGGGCTCATAGGGTGCCTGGGAGGGCAGAAAAGAAAGCAGATGCCCGTTCTTTATATTTTCGTCTGTACAAGTGGTACACATACAAAGCTGTATGTGTTTTGATGTGTGGAAAGAGTAGAGAACTAAAGGGCCTAAGAAGGAGCTGGGCAATCTGGGAGGGTTGTTTATGTTTTTTTTAAATTATGAACTGTTTCAACAACAAAACATATACAACCCAGTTAAGAAGATGGACAAAGGACTTGAATACACAGTACTCCAGAGAAGACATGCAAATAGTCAATAAGCACGTGAAAAGATACCCATCATCATTAATCATTAGGAAAATGAAATCAAAGCCACAGTGACTACTGACCCGTTGTGCGACAACCACTGAGCCTGCAGGCCCTGGAGCCTGCGCTCTTCAGCTAGAGAAACTGCTGCCCAGAGAAGGCTGCGCACTGCAGCTGGAGAGGAGCCCCGCCCCCACAACCAGAGAAAAGCTTGCACAGCAAGGAAAATAAAATAAATAAGTAAAATATTTTAAAAGCACAATGAGCTACTACTCCACATGAAATTAGGACTACTGTTATCAAAAAACTGGAAAATAAGTACTGGCTAGGATGTAGAGAAATTGGGACCCTCAGACATTGCTGGTGGGAATGTAAATTTGTTCACCTGCTATGAAACACAGTTTGGTAATTCCTCAGAAATAATTACCAGCCATCATCACCTCCAACGTAAAATTAAAATTTTTAATCAAAATTTTAAAAACATAATAATAATCACCACATGACCCAGCAAGTCCAAACCTAGGTTTATGACCGAAAGAATTGAATACAGAGACCTGGATAGGTTCATAAACATGCATGTTTATAGCAGCTCCGTTCACAATAACGAACAGGTAAGAATAGCCCAGATGTCCCATCAGCGGGTGAATTAATAAAGAAACTGTGACATTCCATGCAATGGAATATTACTCAGCCTTACAATGGAATGAAGCACTGATCCATACTGTAGAGTTAATAAATCTGAAACCGCTATGCTGAGAAACCAGACACGAAAGGTCCCATGGTGCAGGATCCCGTTTATATGAAAGGGGCAGAATAGATAAAGCTATAGGCACAGAACACAAATTAGTGGTTTACTAGGGCCTCAGAAGAGAGGGAAATGGGGAGCAGTTTAACGGGCATGGTGCTTCCTTTTTGGGTGATACAATGTTTTAGAGTTAGAGATGGTGGCCTGCACAACATCATGAGTGTATTAAATACCACCGAACTGGTCAAGGTGACATGGTTCATTTCCTGTTGTGCCAATTCCACGTCAATTTGTTTTTTCCAGGTTCGATGCATGAGACAGGGTGCTCAGCGCTGGGGCACTGGGATGACCCAGAGGGATGGGATGAGGAGGGAGGTGGGAGGGGGTTCAGGATGGAGAACACATGTACACCCATGGCGGATTCATGTCAATGTATGGCAAACCAATACAATATTGTAAAGTAATTAGCCTCCAAAAAAAAATAAAAAGTGAATCTAAAAATAAGAAGAATAGTTTCTTTATTTGGGCTGTGCTGGGCCGTCGTTGCCGTGCAGGCTTCTCTCTAGTTATGGGAGTGGCTGACTCCCACTGTGGTGTGTGGGTGCCTTGTCACAGGAACTTCTCGCAGCGCACAGGCTCGAGGGCATGCGGGCCTCAGCCGTCTGGGCTCCAGAGCACAGGCTCAGTAGTGGCCCACAGACTTAAGTGCTCTGAGCCACGAGGGATCTTCCCAGACCAGGGATCAAACTGGCCTCTCCTGTATTGGCAGGTGGGTTCTTTACCACTGAGACACCAGGGAAACCCCTCCACTTCAGCTTCTTAAAAATTAAGAACTATTTCAAATATTATAGAAAAGTATATATAATATTTTTGGAGAAGGAAATGGTAACCCACTCCAGTATTCTTGCCTGGAGAATTCCATGGAAAGAGAAGCCTGGCAGGCTACAGTCCATGGGGCTGCAAAGAGCTGGACACAACCGAGTGACTAACACTACGCTACATATAATACTTTAATGAATACCCTTGTAATTATCACTGTTTTGTCAAATCTTAACGTTCCTCTCAGTAGTAAGGAAATAGGACTTTCAGATGATATCTAAGCCCCCTGGATACTCTGCTTATTACTGTCTCTTCTTCCAGCTACAGAACCACCCCTAAGCTGAATATGTGTTCAAGGTTAAAACTTGACTGTACCCCTAACTACCTATGACTACATGTGGTGTGGTTTTATGTTTTCTCACTTTATGAAAGTTTTGTTGCCCTGTACATGTCCTTCTGGAACAGGCTTTTCATGCAGCCTTGTTCTGAGGTTTATACATGTTGAGACTCTTTATGCATCTTCTGTTGAGGGGCGTTTGGGCGATTTCCAATCTGCTTCATTTTGATATTGCAGACGGCACTGCCAAAGAACATTCTTGTATGTTGGGAATTTCTTTCAGGAACACACACACTGGGTCATAGGGGTTGCACATCCTCCTATTCCCAAACGTTAGCACATCACTGTCCAAAAGGGTTATTCCCCCTTACACAGCTCAGGAGCGGAGTTACCAAGAAGCTAATAAATATTAATTAAGCTCAGGACCCCTGCTTGTGCAGACTGTTTCCAAGACTCTGGCTTGCTTTGCATTTTTTTAGAAAGAAGGTAACCATATTGTATAACCTTCTTGACTCCCACCAGCAGCTTATCAAAGTCTCCATTGTTCCCAGAACTTGCCTCACTTGGTAGAGTCAGACTTTGTAATTTTCTGCTAGTCCAACGGGTGTGAAAGGCTTGATCAGTTTTTAAAATCTGTGGTCCAGTGAGTTGTTGCTTACTCCCAGTCCATATTCCCATACCTGACTTCTCAATAGCCTGGGAGTTGCAGATACCAGACCTTCTGCCTCCAGGTCAGCAGGGTGGACACCACTCCCCCCGCAAGACCAGGAAACTGCCCAGGAGCAGAAAAGAGTGGTATCTTGGTGGGGAATGGCAGCTCTCTCCAGGCCTGCACCCCTATCCTGGAGCTCCTGACCTCTGAAGGCTGCAGGGCTGTCACAGAAGTGGGAGACAGGCACAACCGGGTGTTGTAAGCCTGTCTCTCTGAGCCACACACACCACGCAGCTGTTGCCAGAAGTGGGGTCACAGAACAGAGCATGCTGAACCAGGGGAGAACAGGGAAGGGGCACTTCCTCTGCAGTTCACCAGCCCCAGGGCCGAAGAACAGCTGGCAGCAGGAGCAAGGCTCATAGGGCAGTCTCCTCTCCACCACTGGGACTCTTCTCCTGGCCATTTCTAAAGCCGACCCTACATACGAGGGCAGTGTCATGGGGAACTGCCCTTGCATCACCTTGTGTAAATGTCACACACGTGCAGAGGTGTGTGACCTGGGCTCCACAGCCAGCCTGTTGAAGCTGGCACTCAGCAGCTATGGGGATGTGAGCAGGCAGAGGTGTGTGACCTGGGCTCCACAGCCAGCCTGTCGAAGCTGGCACTCAGCAGCTGTGGGGATGTGAGCAGGCAACTTTGCCTCAGTTTTTGCATCAATAAAATGGGGACATGGCAATATAAACCTGTGGGATGCTGTGAGGAATAAGTGAATGTCATATACACAAAGCTCTTAAGACAAGTGATGCACACAGTTACTGCTCAGTAGCAATCAGGTGCAATTATTAATTTATTAATGCCTCAAATGCATGGTCTGAGATCACCTGGCTAGTGTGTGCTGAAAGGGGGCAAGTGGGGAGGGGGCAGAGGCAGTAAGGATGATCCACACCACCTTTTCTTTAGATGCCCTTCTCAGGCAGGACGCTGAGTAGATTTGGGGCGGGGGGGTGAGGCTGTTGAGGGAATATTCAACTTGTCTCTGGGTCAAGTACCACACAGATAACCTATCTCAATAAAGGTGTCCCAAATACTCTTCTCCCCAAAGAGGGGAAACGGAGGGCAGAAGTGGGCATGTCCTCTGCCAGGAGCCGCTCTGGCCAGCCTGACCAGGGGTGGTGACCAAGGAGAAGAGGATGCTGTGGCTGCTCCTCCTGTCTTGGCCTTCAGGGTGGCACCAGCATGGTGCCAGGACCCTGGGGAAAGCTTTGTGAATTCTGAGCATGTATTAATAGCAAATTGCTATATCTGCCAGAAGGCGTAGGAGCAGTTACCACTGGGCCTGTCATCGTGTCAGTTTATTACTGTCTGGCAGGGCAGTGTTTTAGGGCGAGGGCACCCGTGGCACTAAACCTTGCCCCCAATCTCCCAGGGCCTCCATCATGCCCTCCAGCTGCCTGCTGATAAGCCAGACACTGTGGATAGAGGGACCCGGACAGAAGGGGGCCACCCAACCAGCTCTTACGTCTTAGGACTCTTCCCTAAGACAGACCAGCCCCTCAGTGGTCTCCGTTCACGGTGCCCCATTGTGGGTGCTGCTTGCAGCTAAGTCCTTCATCCCCAGCTGCCTGGAAGCCCACTCTGAGAGCACCCTTTCGTGCACTGCAGGCCAGTCCTGGGGTCTGTGCCCATGTCCCTGGCACACACACACGGGGCTCTCTGAGACACTAGTTCTCAGCATGCATCCACAGGGAAGGGACTGGCGTTTATCTCCTACATGGCCAATGTGTATGAATCAGAAAAGAATCCTCGACCACAAGGGCGCCCTTCCCACACCCTTCCCAAAGAGAGAGCCTGAGGCCCTGTAGAGAAGCGCCGTAGGCTGAGGCGCTCTGCTCACTGCTGCAGGCGCACTGCTATGAGCTCACCCACACTGCTGGCCCCCTGGGTGCCTCCTATCACATCTCCCGTTTTTCTTGCACAGAACTCACTCCTGTCTGATCTAAGCATCTAAGGATTTTTTTTTTGTCTATTATGGCTGACATTCATATTTTTCATGAAACCTCCTTATTCCTCTGTATCCTGCTGGGTAAAGCCAGTGGGCACAGGGAGGGGAGAAGGTCCATCCAAACGAGGGCAAGCCTGTCTACAAGCCCTTGTCTTTGTGGATCTGAGGTCATGACCTCTACGTCTGTCCTTACGCTCCTGGAGCTCCCTGACCCTGAGGACAGCAAGCAGAGTGTCTTCTGGATAATGACGAGGAAAAGAGTACTTCTCTCATGCCTGCCCTAGGTCATCCAAGACCAGGCCCTCTTGGGTCCTTCCCACTCCTGCCACGCCTCCAGTAGATAGAGTGCTTCCTGGACTTGGTCATTTAGGGGCCAACCTTTTTTAATGCTAATAGCATAGTGTAGCTAATTCATTTTGCAAAGTAAAGACCAAAAGGATCAACTAGTCACTACCATTTTATGAAAGGAAGGATATTTTTATATCAAAAATACTTGCTGTTATTCAGTTGCTCAGTCATGTCCGATTCTGTGACCCCATGGAGTACAACACACCAGGTTTCCCTGTCCTTCACCATCTCCCAGAGTTTGCTCAAACTCACGTCCATTGAGTCAATGATGCCATCCAACCACCTCATCCTCTGTCATCCCCTTCTCCTCCTGCCTTCAATCTTTCCAGCATTAGGGTCTTTTCCAATGAATTGGCTCTTTGCATCAGGTAGATAAAATATTGGAGCTTCAGCATTAGTTCGGTTCCAATGAGTATTCAGGGTTGACTTCCTTTAGGATTGACTGGTTTTATCTCCTGGCAGTCCAAGAGATTCTCAAGAGTATTCTCCAGCACCACAATTCAAAAGCATCAGGTGTTTAGACTCAGCCTTCTTTATGGTCCAGCTCTCACATCTGTACATGATGACTGGGAAAACCATAGCTTTGACTATATGAGCCTTTGTCAGCAAAGTGATGTCTCTGCTTTCTAATACGCTGTCCAGGTTTGTCATAATTTTTCTTCCAAGGAGCAAGCGTCTTTTAATTTCATGGCTGCAGTCACGAGATTTTGGAGCCCAAGAAAACAAAATCTACAACAGTTTCCACTGTTTCCCCATGTATTTTGCCATGAAGTGATGGGACCAGATGCCATGATCTTAGTGTTTTGAATGTTGAGTTTTAAGCCAGCTTTTACACTCTCCTCTTTTACCTTCATCAAGAGGCTCTTTAGTCCCTCTTTGCTTTCTGCCATCCAAAAATTAGGAAGGATATAACCTCAGAATTAGCTCTTCTAATAATAAAACTGGATGGCATAAATCCTTTCTAGTGCTAACAAATTTTTACCTTGGATATGATTCAGTTTGCCCATCTCACAAATAGTTCTGTATGAGGATTAACCGAGTTAATATTTGTGAAGAGCCCCGGCTCCCCAGCGTAACCTCTGGGCCTGGGCTCTCCTGGTCTGACCGTCACCCCTTCTCTCCCTCCCTCTGCAGGTCTTTGGGGGGCTGGTGTGGATCCTCATTCTCTTGACCCAGGTGCCTGTCCCCCTGGTCCAGGGCTGGGTCCTGTTCGTGTCTGTGTCCTGCTTCATAGTCACCACTCTCCTGCTTTTCCTCTACACCGTTGGTGCCCATAAGAACTGGAATTTCTGGGTCACCCTGGTGAGTCCAGCCCTGCATGTCTGGGGGCAGGGGGCAGTGGTGGACGCTCTCCCCCGGGGGGCAGGCTTTCCCAGTGCTGGGTGAGGAGCCCTGTGGATGTCTCCTGCCCGCCCTCCAAGGCCGAGCGGCCCACAGCAGCCCAGGGCTCCCGCGGCAGGAGGCTGACTGACGCTGTCCCTGCCTGGTTCTCCGGGGCCTGCTCTGCCTTCTCTGCGATCACCCCTTTCCTGGAAACCAGCAGCCCAACATCCCTCCCTGTCCCTCCTGCACTTGCCAGGGGTTGGTCGGCCTCTCCCACCACCCAGCAGGACCGGCTTTCGCCTCCGGGGAGGGGCCGGGGCACCGGGCGTGGGTCCCGCTGCCCAGTGTGAGGCGTGCTCACTGCCCCGCTCCCGTCCCTGCCTCTAACTCGGGCTCACCAGAGAGGAGCCTGGCCAGGGAAGAGGGATGGCCTGTGATCTCCCTTCCGCATGAATTCTGCCTTGAGGCCCGTGAAGGGGGGAAACTGACACCTGGGCCACCTGCCCTGACCTCCCCCGGATGGGGCTGGGGCTGTTAGCCAGGCCTCTTACTCTCCAAAGGCCTGCAGCCTACACTTTAGAAATCCCCTCCATTCACAACTACTCAAAGCCCCGTTCTAGTACTTTTTTCCTTTTAACTATGCCTGGAGCCCCACTAGACTACTCCCCAAAATGAACAAGAAAACAATGGACACGGCCTAATGTTTTCACTCTGCACTGGCACCAAGACCACATCTGAACTCCGGACTGTGACCGTGCATAACACATCTTACATCCAAAAGCAATTTCCAACAACCCAAGAGGCCCTCTCCCAGCCCTTACTAGATCTCATCTCAAATGAAAGTCCCTCCTCCTTTCAAGTCCTTTCTCTGGCTCCCAAGCCAAGGAGCAGCCCTGGTTAGTTAATCAGTCCTTGTGAGGAGGGGGCTGGGGTGGATCGGAGGTTGGGCGGGGAGGGGGTAAAAGGAAACCACAGAGGGTAACAGAGAGGCCTGGCCAGGCAGGGACAGGTGGGGTCAGCGGGCCCCCCGGGACCATAGCTGCCCGCGCCACCACTGGCACCCCATCTCTCTGATGGCCCTTTCTGACCTGCCAGACACAGCCTACCATTGCCTCGCCGCCCTGTTTTACTTCAGCGCCTCTGCCCTGGAAACTCTGGTCACTATCGGCTTGCAAGACGACACATACAAACATTACAGTGAACACATCTCCGCTGTGGTGAGTCCTTAGTTCAGCCTCAGTGTCCACAGCTCCCGCTGCCCACCGACGGGGGTTCTGAGCAGACGGGTTCCTGAGTCCTCCCTGGTGGTTCTTAGTTTGCTCAATTCTCAACCAAGTAAACCTTCCCCTTCATTTCTGGACAAACAAAGCCCCGGACGAGGGATCAGATGCGCCCAGAGTCCCTCGGGCACAGTCAGTGCTGCAGTGCCCAGGCCTGAGCTGGCCAGGGGTCTGAGCCCGGGCCAGCTTTGAGGGAGCAGATGTGGGAGGGGGCGTGACCGTGAGGGCCTGGCACTGTCGGAGTTCCTCAATCTCAGTTTCCCCTCACAGCAGCCCGAGGATGCCGGTGCTGTTATCATACCCACTTCACAGATGGGGAACCAGGGCCCCAAGAGCCCGCACAACCCCCCCTGGGGTGACTAGGAACTGGAGGGGCCTGGGGTCCAGGCCAACTGCTCTGTCACCCACACTCTTAGCACAAGTGTGAGCACAGAGTCTGCCCACCTGAGCTCCAGGCTATCCCTGAGGGTCTTCCAGGGAAGCTCGCGCTCAGGGCGGGGGCAGTGTTGAGACCAGGGATGGGGGACTGAGCGGCCAGTGCCTCCCAGGCCCTGGCTCTGGGGCTGTGGGGAGGCCCCTCGAGGCACAGCATGTCCAGACCTCCAGCTGTGGGTGTTTGCTCCTGGGATTAAACCTTTGTCTCTTGTCCACGGTGTCTCCTTCCTGACCGCTCTGAGAACCTGTGCAGTAAGAGGGTGTGGACTTCACACTCTTTCTGCGAGTCTCTTGCGCCTTCTGAGCCTCAGTTTGCTCACCTATAAAATGAGATAGCAATTCTTTTTGTTTCCCTGGAGGACAAGAGAGCTATTAAACCACTTCCTCCCAAGGCTTCCCAGGTAGCAATGGGTAGAACAGGGGCTGGAACCTCCCTCACCCCATTAGAATAGATGGGGTGAGACTATGTCTCAGGGGCACCTTGCCTGCAGGTCCCTAAGCTCTAAAAGGAACATCCTCCCACTTCGGGGACAAGACCCCTTAGTGAGCCATGAGTTCATGACCTAATTTTCTCGTTGCTGAAATGGATCAGAATGACAGGGAGTTCAAGAGAGAGTGGACATATATATAACCTGTGGCTGATTCATGTTAATGTATGGCAGAAACCAACACAATATTGTAAAGCAATTACCCTCCAATTAAAAGCACATAAATTAAAAAAAAAGAAAAAAGAATGGCAGGGAAAGAGAATGTATTGTTTCCTAGAACTCTTTTCCAGAGTTGTGCTTGTGTAGGCTTGCATCAGGATGCTAATTCATATGAGATGCATTCTTAACCATAAACATTGTTTAAAAAGCAAGAAAAAGCTGAAGAAACATTACTCCTTACTTAGATTTCTAGGAAATCCTGAGGTCACATGTGATGACAGACCACAGCATGACCATCCCAGATGCCCAAGTTGTGTCCCCTCACACATTTTGGGAAGGGTAAATCAGAGGGCAGCAGAGGACGGATGGTTGGATAGCATCACTGACTCAGTAGACATGAACTTGAGCAAATGGGAGACGGTGAAGGACAAGGAAGCCTGGCGTACTGCAGTCGATGGGATCACAGAGTCGGACACCACTGAGTGAACAGCAGAACAGAGATTGAAATAAAACCCACGGGGTGGGTGCCACTGGGCTCTGGGAAGGGTGCCCTTCCTGCTCCCAGAGGGAGGGGTCTCGGGGAGAGCGCCTCAAAGCCTGTCTGCTAGCCTCCAGGGGCCCATCCCCTTCTCTGGGGAAGCCGCATGCTCCCCTCAGCTGCCAGCTGCTCCCCAGTTCCATTAGCAGGGCCCTCTCATGGTCCCTGGGAGCTCCTCAACTGTCCCACAGAGTGGGTGCCTCTCCCACACAGGTTCATCTCCCAAGATGGTGCCCAACCACAGCAAGGCAGCACCTGGGCTGGTCTTCCTCCCCTTGGGAGGGCCGTCCGCCTCCTCCGTCACCTTCAGATGACTGTTTCTCCACCCCCAACAGTAGAGATAACCGTAGGTACCTCCCTCATCCCAGCCCCAGCAGCTGGAAACTCCTGACGCCACACCCAAGGCCAATCCAGATGCAGATGCTTGCTTGTGGGCAGGGAGCCCTCGTGGCCAGCCACTCCGAGCTAGGTGATAGGACAGATGGTGCCCAGGTGAAAAGATGGCAGGTCAGGGCCTTGACCAGGCATAGTGTGACCGTTTGCCACATTTCTCAGCCTCTGCTCCCAGCAGCTTTCTTAGTAAGCCCCTTCCTATCAGTAAAAGCTCAAAATTCCTCCTTCCCACGCCAGACCCTCACTTCCTGTGTCTTGGCTTCCTGGCCTATGCTTGTGAAATTCAGGATCTTAGCGTAAAATTCTGGTGAGGGTCTGAGAATGTCCAGGCAGCAATGAGACCTTAACCAGAGCCAGCAAACCCACGCGATCATATTCTCTGACCCAAGGCTGCTGGAATCAAAGCTGGTGGACTCTGGTCGTCCTAGTGTGCAGGAAGGAAGTTTTCCATGAAGAGCAGGGGATATTTGCCTGCAAATATCTTTGGAGGGGTCTCTGAGGGCCCTCATTTCCAACTGGGTGGCACCAAATGGAGACATGTGATGGCAGATGGTTGACTTTGCATGCCAAGATCAGGAAATGCAATATGTCACCTGGAGTCGGTGCCTAGAGCATTCTGGGATACACTTGGGCTCTGAAGGAAAGGATGACTATGTGGGTGATGGGAAGCAATGGCAGTCCACACACTTCAGGGCCAAGTGTCGTGCAAGCAGCCAGCCCAGCTTGGAAGGCCCATGACTTGCCCTCTCACCAGGCACCCCCATTAATGGTTATTTTTCTTGGTTGCAGGTGTTTTCAATCATAGTCACACTGCTGTACATGGTCCATGCTGTGTTTTCTTTAATCAGATGCAAGGTTTCCTACAGGAACGGAGAACATTCCTGAAAACACAGACAATGGTCACTAATCAGGCTGCCTTCCAGCATAACATTTGAGGCTGCAGAATTGTTCTCGATTGTGGAAAAATAAAAAGCGACATTCTCTTTCTTTGTGGGTGCAATGTTGGCTGTTCATGCACCTTAGTGTCAGGGTAAAGGGCTTTCTACCTTTAGCCTCCAAGAGTTGAGAAGTCTTTCTAGGGTCATTTCCTATTGAAGGGAGTGGTGGCGTGGGAAGTGGGGACTGTGATCTGAGAGACCACAAAACAAGGATCCCCCAATGGTCTCTGGACTGAGTCTTTGTTACTGTCAATTGCAATTTTCCATGGGCTCTTTTGAGTATCCATCTTGCAGCATGTTTCTAGGTCTTCAAGGATATCTTACATCTTCAAGGATATTCTAGTTGTCACAGAGAATAAAACTCTCCCAGCAAATATTTACCGATGTGCACAAGAAACATGATATACTCTTCAAATAATTTATAAAGTGCCTTTATGGTCAATACTCTCATGGAGTTATTATTATTATTATTTTTAATTCTCCCATGTGGGCAACACCATCATGTCAGCTTTCTTTCTAAGGAATCCTTGCTTAGACCAAATCTCAGAAGCAGCATCAAAGGGCAGTTCAGATGACAGCTGTTTGTTATTCCAGAGTAACTGTACCAGGAAAGCCCACTTTCACTGAGTCTACTTAAAACTTCAGTTAAAATGTTACAGTAGGGACTTCCCTGGTAGTCCAGTGACTAACACTTCACGCTCTCAATGCAGGGGGCCCAGGTTCAATCCCAGGCCAGGTAACTAGACCCCACATGCCACAACTAAGACCCAGCACAACCAAATAAATAAATTTTTAAAATGTTGCAGTAAATTAGGAGCAAAAGATTTGATTGGGGCTTATACTGAAAATTTTAAATACAAAGAAATGATAGGAAGTTTGTCCTGGTGGCTCAGACAGGAAAGCGTCTGTCTATAATGTGGGAGACGTGGGTTCGATCCCTGGGTCGGGAAGATTCCCTGGAGAAGGAAATGGCAACCCACTCTAGTACTCTCGCCTTGAAAATCCCATGGACAGAGGAGCTTGGTGCAGGCTACTATCCATGGGGTCACAAAGAGTCGGGCACGACTGACTTCACTTGTCACATGTTTAACAAAATTTGCAACCAAGTGTTGACTGAGGAAGTCTCATTTTTTCATAAAGTACTAGTGATGCTAACACAGGCTCATGTTCAACCCCAACAAAAGAAAGAAACTGCAGGCTTAGTTGAATTTCCCAAGTTTTCTCAAGGTTTTGAAATTTCAGTCATTCTCTTTATAAAGAAGCTGTGACATGCTCTCTCTTTCCCCCTTTTCAGTTGCCAGTTGTCTAACACTAAAGTCTGGTTAGTCCCAAGCTTTGCAGAAGATTCTCTGACTTGACTTTCTCATTCCTCATATCCTGAGTCATTTTTATAATATGCAGTTTCATTGGCATTTGATTTGCATCCTCTTTGCACTGGATGTAATGAGGATGGGAAGCCTCAAAAAATGCCCTCCCTGTTTTCCTTCACCCAGACCACCTGCCTCCCTACCCCCAGCAAACCTTGGTCCAGTCTTCCTGCTGGTGCATCTCATTGCTCAGCTGTCTGCATCCAGCGGTTTAGGAAGTGTCTGCAGGTACGAGTTCTGGCCAGTGGGCAGTCCTCCCTGTTAAGTGCAGGGCTCCCAGGAAACCCATGTGGCCTGGCAGAGAGGGCATGTAAGAAGCTGGGCAGTAGCAGAAAGGTCCTCAGACCACAGAGACGGGATGCTGACAGAACACCTACTCTGGGCTGGGACCTCCAGGTGCGGGGTGCTGTCTGTTCCCCAAGCCCCTCACAGCTAGCATGCCTCAGTTCTTCAGTTCTGCCTCTGGGTCTTGAGCAGGAAGGAACTTCCTCTGGGGCAAAACTTGTTGCCCTCCCCAAGGACAGTGGGACATGCTTTAGAGGGTGTCTGCTTGGTAGCCCTGTCCTGGACCAAAGGGCCGGTCACACCACAACTCAAAACACAACTGCCCAAAGGACCCACATCTGCACTGTGACCTTGTTGCCTGCCACATTTGGAGCTCTTGCCTTGGGCCAGACAGCTCCCGTATAGCGCGCTTCCTGTCATCCTCCCAGCTGGGCACAGGACACAGCCACGACTGTCCTTTCACAGGCAGGGAGACGGGTGCACACGCTGGTGAGAACTGGAGCTGGTGGGGCTGGCCTCCTCTGCCCCTGAAGCTCTGCAGTCACTCCCTGCCCTCAGGTGCCCAGACCTGTCCCCACGAAGGTCTGTCCTCTGGCTTTTCAGGAAGTGACAGTGAGACAAGACCTTGTAGTGGGCCTGAGGCCAGTGGGCACAGGACATGGCGGGGGGTGGGGGGGTGGCCCCGGGCACGGGGCAGCCTTGGACCACCAGCAGAGTCTGCAGGCGGCCGCACGGCTGGGTCCAGGTCCTGGGCACAGTGCACTTCTTGAAAGGGCTGCCTGCTCTGAGGAGCAGTCAAGGTCAGGCCCGTTCAGGCAACCACCGAGCTCCACGGTGCAGCACCCACGAGGCCAAAGGCCCCTGTTCAACCGATGCTTTGTGAAGGTATATACTTGGGTGTTTTTAAGTTCATGGAACCAAGACCTAAGACCCTCCTTGGACCTGAGAAAGGAGTCAGAACCTGATGTCTATATGTGACCAAGAGTCAAAGGTCCATATTGCAGCCCCCCAAAACAAAGCCCCCACCCCCAGTCCAGCTGGTGCTTTAAGAAGGTAATTGAGTGTCTTTAAATTCATGGAACAAAGAGCTAAGTCCCACCCAGCCTGAGTAGCCAGGCCTCAGCATCCTCAGTCTGCCCCACACTCGCCCTAGGGGACAGCAGTCCTAGGAGGGGTTGGGGCCCCTACAGATGAAGAACAGGAGGCTACAGGGCACCAGACTGGCCAAGTGCGCCCAGTGGGTCAGTGCTGGGGCTGGCACTTGCGGCAGGCCTCTTGGGCACCTCTGCCCGCTGCTCCCTTGTCTTCCTGCCCTACTGCCCTCCATTTGTCCCCTCCAGTGGTCATAGCAAACACTCTCTTCCAACAACACAAGACTCCACACATGGACATCACCAGATGGTCACACCGAAATCAGACTGATTATATTCTTTGCAGCCAAAGATGGAGAAGCTCTATACAGTCAACAAAAACAAGACCAGGAGCTGACTGTGGCTCAGATCATGAACTCCTTATTACCAAATTCAGACTTAAATTGAAGAAAGTAGGGAAAACCGCTACAGCATTCAGGTATGACCTAAATCAAATCCCTTATGATTATACAGTAGAAGTGAGAAATAGATTTAAGGGACTAGATCTGATAGATAGAGTGCCTGATGAACTATGGAATGAGGTTTGTGACACTGTACGGGAGACAGGGAGCAAGACCATCCCCATGGAAAACAAAATGCAAAAAAACAAAATGGCTGTATGAGGAGGCCTTACAAATAGCTATGAAGAGAGGCGAAAAGCAAAGGAGAAAAGGAAAGATATAAGCATCTGAATGCAGAGTTCCAAAGAATAGCAAGAAGAGATAAGAAAGCCTTCTTCAGCAATCAATGCAAAGAAATAGAGGAAAAGAACAGAATGGGAAAGACTAGAGCTCTCTTCAAGAAAATCAGAGATACCAAGGGAACACTTCATGCAAAGATGGGCTCGATAAAGGACAGAAATGGTATGGACCTAACAGAAGCAGAAGATATTAAGAAGAGGTGGCAAGAATACACAGAAGAATTGTACAAAAAAGATCTTCACGACCTAGATAATGATGATGATGTGATCACTAATCTAGAGCCAGACATCTTGGAATGTGAAGTCAAGTGGGCCTTAGAAAGCATCACTACGAACAAAGCTAGTGGAGGTGATGGAATTCCAGTTGAGCTATTTCAAATCCTGAAAGATGATGCTGTGAAAGTGCTGCACTCAATATGCCAGCAAATTTGGAAAACTCAGCAGTGGCCACAGGACTGGAAAAGG
>SJYW01010954.1:1580231-1593212 GCA_006410735.1 Raphicerus campestris
GCATCATTCCTTCCAAAGAAATCCCAGGGCTAATCTCCTTCAGAATGGACTGGTTGGATCTCCTTGCAGTCCAAGGGACTCTCAAGAGTCTTCTCCAACACCACAGTTCAAAAGCATCAATTCTTTGGTGCTCAGCCTTCTTCGCAGTCCAACTCTCACATCCATACGTGACCACAGGAAAAACCATAGCCTTGACTAGATGGACCTTAGTCA
This sequence comes from Raphicerus campestris, assembly GCA_006410735.1. NCBI lineage: Eukaryota > Metazoa > Chordata > Mammalia > Artiodactyla > Bovidae > Raphicerus > Raphicerus campestris. The sequence goes on from SJYW01010954.1 coordinate 1,580,445, forward strand.
GCAAAGTAATGTCTCTGCTTATCAATATACTGTCTAGGTTGGTCATAACTTTTCTTCCAAGGAGTAAGTGTCTTCTAATTTCATGGCTGCAGTCACCCTCTGCAGTGATTTTGGAGCCCCCCAAAAATAAAGTCTGACACTGTTTCCACTGTTTCCCCATCTATTTCCCATAAAGTGATGGGACCGGATGCCATGATCTTCGTTTTCTGAATGTTGAGCTTTAAGCCAACTTTTTCGCTCTCCTCTTTCACTTTCATCAAGAGGCTTTTTAGTTCCTCTTCACTTTCTACCATAAGGGTGGTGTCACCTGCATATCTGAGGTGATTGATATTTCTCCCAGCAATCTTGATTCCAGCTTCTGTTTCTTCCGGTCCAGCATTTCTCATGATGTACTCTGTATATAAGTTAAATAAGCAGGGTGACAATATACAGCCTTGATGTGGACATACTCCTTTTTGTATTTGGAACCAGTCTGTCGTTCCATGTCCAGTTCTAACTGTTGCTTCCTGACCTGCATACAGATTTCTCAAGAGGCAGGTTAGGTGGTCTGGTATTCCCATCTCTTTCAGAATTTTCCACAGTTTATTGTGTACTCTCTTAATGATTTTCAAATATACAGAAGTGTACTGTCATCTATCATCATTATGCTGTACAATACACGCTTAGGACTTATTTATCTCTTAAGTGGAAATTTGTTCCTTTGATCATTTTCACCCAGTTCTCCCTCCTCTGCCGCCCACAACTGCTGGCAACCATAAATCTGATCTCTGTTTCTATCATTTCCTTTCCTTTTCCTGTTAGTTTCCACATAGAAGTGAGATGATACAGATGTGTTCTTCTCTGTCTGATTTAACTTCTCTTAGCATAAGATAATCACTGTCTCAGGGAGATACCGGCACCCACCTGTTTACGGCAGAAGCCAAGACGCAGAAACAATCTCACTGTCCGCTGCCAGGAAGCTGAGGGCATTACGCGTTCCTCTTTTAGGATACCGCCTCTGCTTTCTCCCATATGCACCGCGGCAGGACAGACATGGAGGAGCTGAATTAGCAGCTGCAGGCCACTGAAGGCAGGGCCAAAGGTCAAAAAGAGCCATCTCTGTGAATGTAGGAGGACAGTGACCAGGCTCTGGGGCCACTAGTAGACCCTGCGGCCTTCAAGCTCTGGGATGAGAACCAATGACAACCTCGTGGATCACCTAAGACCACGTCCAGCAGCAGCTGGTGGAAGGCATGGCCATCCCTGAGAATCATGTACAGATCACTTATCTTCCCGTATGATGACAATGTGTCCCCACACCCAGCCAGCTCCAACTTTTGAGTGTCCTTCGTTCTATACCCCCAGCCTCTGCTTTTTAAGTCAGCAAGCACCTCGCCCAAGCAGACGCCCTGACTGGTTGCTTCTCTGCAGAACCAGCCCACAACAGGACACAGTGAGGCCAGAAAGACTGAGGGACTCTCACCAACACCTAGGAGAGCAAGTGGCAGAGGGAGGCAAAGGCCCTGGAGGGCCCTCCTATGACTCATTCCTATCACCCAGGCCAGGAAGGGCTGGCAGGCAGGGGGAGTGCAGGTAGACAGACCACATATTTCAGCCAAGCCCAGACTCCTGAAAGCGGGGCAGGGGCCTCCGGCCTTGGCCTGCACCCTGCCTTGGGCAAACAGTGACCAGAATGCACCCTGAGATAGCTTGCCTGGGGAGCTGGCCTTGTCGCTTAGATGTTCAGATAGGGCTGCCTGCCCTCCACCCTACTCACCTGAGTCAGGTGGGTTTCCAGCCTTTGATTCTGAGGGAGGGTCCCTGACCCTCTCATGGGGTCTCCCCACAGGGTGTCTTGTATGCACAGCCCCCTAATTGTACTGGAAGGAACAGGGGTTTCTGGCCTCACCCCCAGGCAGGTGGGGAGGGGTGATGGATGAGAAAGCTGCCCTAAGGTCACCTTAAGGCCCTTCCTGCCCCTCACCACCTGCTCAGCTCTGTCCTTCCTGTGTTAAACACGAGGTACCCGAGTGGCCAGCGTGCATTCTCAATGAGACTGAAGTTAAGAGCTCCCCACTGCTTCTCTGCTGTCATCTCACAGCAATCCTACCAGGCAAATGCTATTACCACTTCCACTGTATGGACTTTGGACCACAGCCCGCTGAGGTCACAGCTAAGAGGCTGAGACCAGTCCTGACTCAGGCAGGCTGAGCAGGCGCCCAGGCAGAGGAACTACCCCTGCAGAAATGTTCCACCCCCCACAGTCCCATGTCCCCTCCAAGATGGGTCTCCCCAACTCCCCCAGCTACATACAGGTTCTCAGATGCCCCTGTTCATCTTTGGAGTTTCAAGGGGCCAGTGTCGCCTGAAGATCTTGCATTTCAGCACATGCATGCATGCGCCCTCAGTCTTGNGACCGAGGATGAGATAGCTGGATGGCATCACTAACTCGATGGACATGAGTCTGAGTGAACGCCGAGAGATGGTAGTGAACAGGGAGGCCTGGCGTGCTGCGATTCACGGGGTCACAAAGAGTCGGACACAACTGAGCGACTGAACTGAACTGTTTTACTAAGATTCAGTGGTCATGTAACACTGGAGAAGCTTAAGGTGCACAACATGAGGATTTGCTCAAAAGAAACCAAAGGCCTAATATAAGGCCCAAACTTATAACACTATGAAGAAAACACAGGGCAAAAGCTTCATGATACTGGATTTAACAATCATTTCTTGTATAGAATGCCCTGCTGCTGCTGCTAAGTTGCTTCAGTCATGTCCAACTCTGTGTGACCCCATAGACAGCAGCCCACCAGGCTCCTCTGTCCCTAGGATTCTCCAGGCAAGAATACTGAAATGGGTTGCCATTTCCTTCTCCAACAGAATGCTATAGATACAGACAATAAAAAACAAAACTAGACTTTATGAAAATTAAAAAACTTTGGACCTCTCCCATCTGAAAATTTATGTGTACCCTTTATCATGTCCTTTTATACCAAACTGGTAGGCAGAAAGTCATAGCAACTTCTGATATATAGTTATCAGTCCGAAGCCTAGTAAGAACCAGACTTGCGACTGGCTATGAAGTGGGGTGGGCCAGTCCTGGGGAACTGAGCCCTTAGCCAGTGGAGTCTTGACATAACCTCCGGGCAGGTAGTGTCAATTTAACTGAGTTAAATTGTAGGACATCCAGATGGTGTTGCAGAGGATTGCTCGAGAAGGAAACACTCCCCCACTCCACCCCCACATCTGGTATCAGAAGTGTGGGGAGTTGGCCAGCATGTGAGTAAAGGGGATACACAGGAGGGAAACTTGGCTTTGCCCCACTCAAAATGACAAAAGGACTCTAGGAATACCAGGAAAGAATGACTGAAAGAGCAAAAACATGGGTAAATAAAATATGCTTTTCTTCTTCTTGAGTTTTGATATTATGTTTGCTGGTTGAAGCAAATGTATCATGAGTCTAATGTGGTTCTCAGTGTAGCCAGAGGAAATTCTAAAACAATTATACAAACAGGGAGGTAAAGGGATCTGAAGACAGGTAAGGTTCGTATACTTCGCTCAAACCAGTACAAAGTCAACACCAGTAAGTGATGTAAGTATACTATAACACCTAGTGTGTGCACACTAAGTCGCCTCAGTCCTGTCCAACTCTTTGCCACCCCTTGGACTGTAGCCCGCCAGGCTCCTCTGTCCATGGGATTCTCCAGGCAAGAATATTGGAGTGGGCTGTCATGCCCTCCTCCAGCGGATCTTCCTGACCCAGGGGTCAAACTGGCATCTCGTGGAGCTCTTGCACTGCTGGCAGATTCTTTATCGCTGAGCTATTAATAATACCTAGAGCAACCACCCAAACACGGATACAAAGAGGTTTACTAAAAAGAGAATTTCTAGAGTCAAAAAGAACTAAGCTTGGATGTTTTCCTCGGCTTTCTAATTGTGTGTTACAGTCAAGTAACTGGCTGCACATTATTTTTTATCAGGTCAGACTAGAAGCCCTGCCTCCCCAATTCATTTATTTAAATAAATATTTGAAGTAGTTTTTAACTAAGACACGTATGCAAAGTTCCTATCACAGTGACTGGTATGACGTGCTCAATCAATTACATCTGCATTTTTTATTATTTNCAGCCCACCAGGCTCCTCTGTCCCTAGGATTCTCCAGGCAAGAATACTGAAATGGGTTGCCATTTCCTTCTCCAACAGAATGCTATAGATACAGACAATAAAAAACAAAACTAGACTTTATGAATATTAAAAAACTTTGGACCTCTCCCATCTGAAAATTTATGTGTACCCTTTATCATGTCCTTTTATACCAAACTGGTAGGCAGAAAGTCATAGCAACTTCTGATATATAGTTATCAGTCCGAAGCCTAGTAAGAACCAGACTTGCGACTGGCTATGAAGTGGGGTGGGCCAGTCCTGGGGAACTGAGCCCTTAGCCAGTGGAGTCTTGACATAACCTCCGGGCAGGTAGTGTCAATTTAACTGAGTTAAATTGTAGGACATCCAGATGGTGTTGCAGAGGATTGCTCGAGAAGGAAACACTCCCCCACTCCACCCCCACATCTGGTATCAGAAGTGTGGGGAGTTGGCCAGCATGTGAGTAAAGGGGATACACAGGAGGGAAACTTGGCTTTGCCCCACTCAAAATGACAAAAGGACTCTAGGAATACCAGGAAAGAATGACTGAAAGAGCAAAAACATGGGTAAATAAAATATGCTTTTCTTCTTCTTGAGTTTTGATATTATGTTTGCTGGTTGAAGCAAATGTATCATGAGTCTAATGTGGTTCTCAGTGTAGCCAGAGGAAATTCTAAAACAATTATACAAACAGGGAGGTAAAGGGATCTGAAGACAGGTAAGGTTCGTATACTTCGCTCAAACCAGTACAAAGTCAACACCAGTAAGTGATGTAAGTATACTATAACACCTAGTGTGTGCACACTAAGTCGCCTCAGTCCTGTCCAACTCTTTGCCACCCCTTGGACTGTAGCCCGCCAGGCTCCTCTATCCATGGGATTCTCCAGGCAAGAATACTGGAGTGGGCTGTCATGCCCTCCTCCAGCAGATCTTCCTGACCCAGGGGTCAAACTGGCATCTCGTGGAGCTCTTGTACTGCTGGCAGATTCTTTATCGCTGAGCTATTAATAATACCTAGAGCAACCACCCAAACACGGATACAAAGAGGTTTACTAAAAAGAGAATTTCTAGAGTCAAAAAGAACTAAGCTTGGATGTTTTCCTCGGCTTTCTAATTGTGTGTTACAGTCAAGTAACTGGCTGCACATTATTTTTTATCAGGTCAGACTAGAAGCCCTGCCTCCCCAATTCATTTATTTAAATAAATATTTGAAGTAGTTTTTAACTAAGACACGTATGCAAAGTTCCTATCACAGTGACTGGTATGACGTGCTCAATCAATTACATCTGCATTTTTTATTATTTGTAAATAAAGAAATATAAGGTTGGCCTTTCCTTTTCAAAAAAAATGGACAATTTCAAGTGTGAGAGAATGAGTCTCTCTCTCCCAGGTGCTGGGAGCACCCGGTGCCAGGCTGGCCGAGGCAGCAGGGAGGCCTATGTGGCAGCTCTCTTTAAACCTGACCACACAGAGCGCTTCATCCCCTGCATGGCCTTGACATCGTCCCAGTCCAGTTTGATGTCTGGAACCTCATCTTCCGGTTCTGGATCCTTTCTCAAGGCCCCCTGTGGCGAAGCAACCACGATGGGCAGAGGGCCGCATTCCTCCCGGAATTCCACAACGTGGAGGCTCTTCTTATCAGCCAGCTGTTGGTGGGTTTCCTGGACACAACCAAACGGAGAGAACACCAGGTTAGGTCTATGAGGCTGGTCTAATGCGGTCTGCCCCTGATGTTCATCTGGCCTGGCAGAACTGTCTGGCTGATTAAAATGTAGCAACTCTTAAGAGTTCATTAACTGAGGGTGATTATCACAGCAGGAAACATGGCCCAGGGAATATAATATCAAGTTTATCAGCTAACTGAATACATGTGAGTGATTGAAAGGAAGATTTTACTTAAAAAAAAAGACACAAAACACAAAAAAATCTGAAGTCTTTAACTTAAAGAGCAAGAATTTCCTGTGGCTATACTAATGGTGACCTGCTGGGGGCAGAAGCATCCCACCCCACCTCCCCACCCCCAAGAGGCATGAAGAAAGGGCCTTGGCCTCTGGTCTCCTGTCATGGGCCATGCTGTGCCCCAAAGTGAACTTGAATCTCATCATGCCCCTGCTCTAGCCGCCAATTTACAGGACATGCAGGGAGACAGGATGTCAAGTATCCTCAGATATCCAGCACCAGACTGGGACAAACAACCCGATTTCTTCAACAACAACAAACATAGAGAAAAAAGAAAAACGGAACTTCCAGATTAAAAGTGATTTAAAAGACACAGCAAAGATTTTAAACGTATTGATCTTTTCTGCCATCTGATTCAAATAAACTATACAAAAAATGTTTTTTAATCTGACAAATGGATACATTTCTATGAACACTGACTAGATGCTTGATATTGAGTTACTGGTAATTTGGGGGGCATGATGGTAGTACTGTCTGGTACTTTTTAATCCTTATCTTTTAGAGATACATGATGAAATATTTATGAGTGAGATAAACTGATGTCTGAGATTTGGCTCAAAATGACTGGGGGTGGCTGGGGATGCATGAGCGGCTAACTGTTGGTGTGTAACAGAGCCGTGAGGACTCGTAACAGATGGTAGCCATAAAAGTCTGGACACAGGTGAGTAAACTCAATAGATGGTTTACAGACAGTATATTAAAATATCCAAAATACCGTGAGGATAGTACACCTTGTACTATTCTAATTCTGCATATATTTGAAATTAGAAGAGAGAAGTGCTAGTTCATAAATAAATAAATAAACTAGAGTGTCTCATAATCAGTGGCGTGTCACTTACACTGGTGTCATTTTTTTTGAGCAGCACAATGCAACTTTTTATAGCTGATGCCATTTTAGAAGAGATGATACATAGTCACTGTAGCCAAAGATTCAAAGTACTAACACAAAACAAAATATCGCATAAAAGAACAGGTCTACTTGACCATAAATATAACCTAAAAACAAATATTTTAAGTTACATCCAACAATTAAGCCTCTAAAAGTAAGTTTAAATTTAGAAGTGCTTTTGAAAGATGTTTTTAGATAGTACTAACACACAGCTGATCAAAAAAGTTCTGTTAGGCAAAACTTTTCTTTCAATTAGTTTTCCTATTTTAAACAGTGACCACTATAATTACTCCATGGATCACTTTATTCAGAAACAGGCAGCGCACTCTGTCACCCCGCCAAAGTCCTCAGCAAATGGAGGCGCGTGGATGCCTCTTGAACCCGGCTGTCTTCCTGCTCACTCAGCTCTGCTGAGGTCCACCCAGCCTTTCTTTCAAGGGACGAGCCAGCCCTGCAGAGCTGGAGGAGGGGCCCCTGCAATGCCAGCCCTTTCTCCCTGCCACTGGTGCAACTGTGAGCCCAGCCCAGGCTGAGGGGTGAGCTGGGCAGGGGCCCAGCGGCCCCATCTATGTGGAGAAATAACCTGAACTATCGCATGCACGGTTCCTACTGACTCAGATGTCCCCCTGAACAACCTCTGCAGGTGACATGAAACTGACTCGAGACCACTCTCGAGTGCAAGTGCCCAGGGGGCTTCACCCTAGTTCCAGTTGAAAGGACAGAATTAGGAAAGGGATTCTCTTTTTATTTAACATTTTTATGTTGTTGGAGTTTTTGAATAAGCACATATTCTTTCCATAATAAAAGCAGATTATAATTACTGGCTTTTAAAAATACTTAATTTTAAAACTTCAAAAACTCATGCAGTTTTTTTTTTAAAGGATAATCCTCATGAATTACCTCTTCAGTTGGATTAATTGACCTGATGCAGCCAGAGACAAAGAATGCCTGGTCCTCAGGTGGCCCAAGAGCAACTCCAGGATGGCCCAGGAGATGCTGGTCTCAAGGCACACTGCTGAAATACAAACTGGTTCTTCCGTTTCCGAGCACAGGGTTGACTTACCTGGCGAGAGAGCCCCTGGAAGAGGCCTCGGGTGAGGTTGAGCATGTTGACGGAGCCAGAGACCTTGGCGTACATGTCTTTGATGCCGATGAGCCGGCAGATGGTGGTGATGGCTCGGTGGCAGCGGAGGCCATAGCCTATAAAGAGGAAAATCAGGTCAAATGCCTGCCCACTCGCCTACAGTGCAGGTGGTGCCACCTGCTGGCTGCACATGGCTTCCTGGGTTCACATGTTAGTTCACATTCTGGCTTCGTCACTTCCCAGCTGGGTGACCTTTCACAACTTCCTGAACTTCAAGGATGACACTGATTTAAATGAGATGCTATAAGGACCAAGTAAATAATATATATGTTCCTGGACTTCCCTGCTGGCTCAGTGGTGAAGAATCTGCCTGCTAATGCAGGGACCATGGGTTTGATCTCTGGTCCAGGAAGATCCCACATGCCTCGGAGCAAATAAGCCTGTGCCCCACAACTCCTGACTATGCGCACACCGCAGCTAGCCAAAGGCCGTGAGGAGCAACAAAGATCCACGCAACCAAAAACTAATTAAATGATTAACTTTTAAATATATATACCTATAAGTTTGTTAAACACATGGACAAAAAATAGGGCTGAAATCTTCGGTGGTTTCCTCTCCAGCCACTCCCCCTACTCTTGGCTCCCTGTAATCACTTCCCGTGTTGTTACTGGTTAGCTGCTCAGTCATGTCCAGCTCTTCATTGACCCCATGGACTGTAGCCCAGTCAGGCTCCTCTGTCCATGCGATTCTCCAGGCAAGAACACTGGAGTGGGTTGCCACTTCCTTCTCCCGTGTATCTTCCTGACCCAGGGATCAAACCCGCATTGCCTGCAGCTCCTGCATTGGCAGGCAGATTCTTTACCACTGCACCACTTGGGAAGTTCTCTAGCACTCTGATTAGCCAGGCATAAAACTCAGCACATATCTTAAAGCTGAGCTGAAAAATACAGCTTTAATCAGAAGACAGCAAAGATTTAAAAAAAAAAAAAAGTAACTTCTGCAATTAAAACCAGCAGTCTTTCAAAAATCATTCAGATAAAGATGTACCCAAAGTAACATGTCTAACAAAAACATTATGCAAGCCACAAATACAAGCCATATATATGTTTCCAAATTATCCTGCAGATACATTTGTACTTGAATTACTTGAATTACATTTTTATTCCTGAATTACTTGACTAGCTTATCTGGGAACAAAGCCAAAGATTTGTTTATTGGTGACATGATTCATAATGCTGGATCTCACCGGGATAAGAAACTAAAGTACTACATCCCAGAAGTTGTTTACACTGGCGTCTACCCGCCTTATGCAGGAGGAGGCGGATTCCTCAAGGAAGCTGATTCCTCTACTCCGGCCACCTGGCCCTGAGATAGTACAATGTAACTGACCGGGTCCTTCTCTACCCCATCAGTGATGTTTATACTGGAATGTGCCTTCAGAAACTCGGCCTCGCTCCAGAGAGACACAAAGGCTTCAGGACATTTGATATAGAAGAAAAAAGCAGGAATAACACTTGTTCCTATGTAGATCTGATGTTGGTACATAGTAGAAAACCTCAAGAGATGCTTGACATTTGGTCTCGGTTGCAGAGTGCTCATTTAAAATGCTGAATTATATGCAAACTACATTTTACATAGAAATGTATCTCAAATAGTTCCCATTTGTGTTCTCTTCCATTAGAGGTCATTTCTATGTAAAACCATCAAAATTGCCTTTGTAAGTCATGTCCATTTTACGGCTTCTAAACCCTTCAGTTCAGGCGGTAAAGCGTCTACCTGTAATGCGGAAGACCTGGGTTCGATCCCTGGGTTGAAGATCCCCTGGAGAAGGAAATGGCAACCCACGCCAGTATTCTTGCCTGGAGAATCCCATGGATGGAGGAGCCTAGTGGGCTACAGTCCATGAGGTCGCAAAGAGTCGGACACGACTGAGCGACTTCACTCATTCAATCATTCACTCACATTTTTAAAATATTTTTTCAAAGGAGGTATGTCCAAAACATTATCATTTCAATACGTCATCAATACCATAACATTTTTGAGCTATTCCTTATTCTTTTCTTTTTTTCATATGGAACCTTTGAAATCTGGTGGTATCTGACACAAGGGCTCCCAGAAGCCACCTTTCAAGTACTCAGAAGCCAAATGGGACAGCACAGGTTTAAAGTTAATGTCTAAGTGCTCAACTCAATACTTTTTCTAATGATAAATGTTTTTATTATCTGGCATCTGAATGATTACTTATGATTCTGAAGCAGAAGGCAAGATCAGGTGCACTAATATAACTGGTACTACATGTGAATTTTTTTTTCTTTCTTATTTCCATGCCATGGCTCTAGCGAAGATGTACTAGAAGCTTTGGCATGAAAAATTTAAATACTGTGTATGTTCTATCTTCTGAACCAGACTTTTTAAGATATTACCTAGAGTTATACAAAACCATTTTTACTGTAGAACCACAGGTGAAACACACAGCAGAATGTTTAAGAATTCTACTGCCTGAGTATACTAGGCTTAACTGGCATAGCCCCATGACCCTAAATTCTGACTGACTGCTCTTCCCAAGACAGGATGAAGGTCCATCTCCAGATCCTCAGAGCCTGGCGTAGCGCCTGGCTCACCAAAGTTGTTCAATTCACACTTAATGATGAGAGTAAATTAATGGAACTGAATACGCTATTGGAAAAGAACCATCTGTAGTATCCACCAGTGAATTCTCTAGGAGTAACCAACGCTTTTGAAGAACTGATGCTTTTGAACTGTGGTGTTGGAGAAGACTTTAGAGAGTCCCTTGGACAGCAAGGAGATCCAACAATCCATCCTAAAGGAAATCAGTCCTGAATATTCATGGGAAGGACTGATGCTGAAGCTGAAAACTCCAATACTTTGGCCACCTGATGTGAAGAACTGACTCATCAGGAAAAGACACGGATGCTGGAGAAGATTGAAGGCAGGAGAAGGGGACGAGAGAGCATGAGAATGTTGGATGGCATCACCGATTCAACAGACTTGAATTTGAGTAAACTCCAGGAGTTGGTGATGGACAGGGAAGCCTGGGATGCTGCAGTCCATGGGGTTGCAGAGTTGGACACAGCTGAGCGACTGAACTGACTAACTGAATCAAAGTTCCCACTACAAACTCAACTACTCATCTAGTTGCTGTTTCCTAATCATTAAGCCAGTCTAATCACACTAGGACCACAGTCTTGTCTAACTAAATGAAACTAAGCCATCCACGTGGGGCAACCCAAGATGGGTGGGTCATGGTGGAGAAGTCTGACAGAATGTGGTCCACTGGAGAAGGGAATGGCAAACCACTTCAGTATTCTTGCCTTGAGAACCCCATGAACAGTATGAAAAGGCAAAATGATAGGATACTGAAAGAGGAACTTCCCCAGGTCAGTAGGTACCCAATACGCTACTGGAGATCAGTGGAGAAATAATTCCAGAAAGAATGAAGGGATGGAGCCAAAGCAAAAACAATACCCAGTTGTGGATGTGACTGGTGATAGAAGCAAGGTCCAATGCTGTAAAGAGCAATACTGCATAGGAACCTCGAATGTCAGATCCATGAATCAAGGCAAATTGGAAGTGGTCAAACAAGAGATGATAAGAGTGAACATCGACATTCTAGGAATCAGCAAACTAAAATGGACTGGAATGGGTGAATTTAACGCAAATGACCATTATATCTACTACTGTGGGCAGGAATCCCTCAGAAGAAATGGAGTAGCCATCACGGTCAACAAAAGAGTCTGAAATGCAGTACTTGGATGCAATCTCAAAAATGACAGGATGATCTCTGTTCATCTCCAAGGCAAACCATTCAATATCACAGTAATCCAAGTCTATGCCCCAACCAGTAACGCTGAAGAAGCTAAAGTTGAACGGTTCTATGAAGACCTACAAGACCTTTTAGAACTAACACCCAAAAAAGATGTCCTTTTCATTATAGGGGGCTGGAATGTTAAAGTAGGAAGTCAAGAAACACCTTGGAGTAACAGGCAAATTTGGCCTTGGAATGCAGAATGAATCAGGGCAATGACTAATAGAGTTTTGCCAAGAAAACGCACTGGTCATAGCAAACACCCTCTTCCAACAACACGAGAGAAGACTCTACACATGGACATCACCAGATGGTCACACTGAAATCAGACTAATTATATTCTCTGCAGCCAAAGATGGAGAAGCTCTATACAGTCAACAAAAACAAGATCGGGAGCTGACTGTGGCTCAGATCATGAACTCCTTATTACCAAATTCAGATTTAAATTGAAGAAAGTAGGGAAAACTGCTAGACCATTCAGGTATGACCTAAATCAAATCCCTTATGATTATACAGTGGAAGTGAGAAATAGATTTAAGGGACTAGATCTGATAGATAGAGTGCCTGATGAACTATGGAATAAGGTTTGTGACATTGTACAGGAGACAGGGATCAAGACCATCCCCATGGAAAAGAAATGCAAAAAAGCAAAATAGCTGTCTGGGGAGGCCTTACAAATAGCTGTGAAAAGAAGAGACGTGAAAAGCAAAGGAGAAAAGGAAAGATATAAGCATCTGAATGCAGAGTTCCAAAGAATAGCAAGGAGAGATAAGAAAGCCTTCCTCAGCAATCAATGCAAAGAAATAGAGGAAAAGAACAGAATGGGAAAGACTAGAGCTCTCTTCAAGAAAATTAGAGATACCAAGGGAACATTTCATGCAAAGATGG
>SJYW01010954.1:1593492-1605671 GCA_006410735.1 Raphicerus campestris
GGGAATACCAGACCACCTGACCTGCCTCTTGAGAAACCTGTATGCAGGTCAGGAAGCAACGGTTAGAACCAGACATGGAACAAAAGACTGGTTCCAAACAGGAAAAGGAGTACATCAAGGCTGTATATTGTCACCCTGCTTATTTAACTTATATACAGAGTATATCATGAGAAACACTGGGCTGGAAGAAGCACAAGCTGGAATCAAGATTGCCAGAAGAAATATCACTAACCTCAGATATGCAGATGACACCACCCTTATAGGAGAAAGTGAAGAAGAACTAAAGAGCCTCTTGATGAAAGTGAAAGAGGAGAGTGAAAAAGTTGGCTTAAAGCTCAACATTCAGAAAACAAAGATCATGGCACCTGGTACCATCACTTCATGGCAAATAGATGGGGAAACAGTGGAAACAGTGATTGACTTTATTTTTCTGGGCTCCAAAATCACTGTAGATGGTAACTGCAGCCATGAAATTAAAAGATGCTTACTCCTTGGAAGGAAAGTTATGACCAACCTAGATAGCATATTAAAAAGCAGAGACATTATTTTGCCAACAAAGGTCTATCTAGTCAAGGCTATGGTTTTTCCAGTGGTCATGTATGGATGTGAGAATTGGACTATAAAGCAAGCTGAGCACAAAGAATTGATGCTTTTGAACTGTGGTGTTGGAGAAGACTCTTGAGAGTCCCTTGGACTCCAAGGAGATCCAACCAGTCCATCCTAAAGGAGATCAGTCCTGGGTGTTCATTGGAAGGACTGGTATTGAGGCCGAAACTCCAATACTTTAGCCACCTGATGCAAAAAGCTGATTCATTTGAAAAGACCTTGATGCTGGGAAAGATTGAGGGTGGGAGGAGAAGGGGATGACAGAGGGTGAGATGGTTGGATGGCATCACCGACTCAATGGACATGAGTTTGAGTAAACTGCTGGAGTTGGTGATGGACAGTGAGGCCTGGCATGCTGCGGTTCATGGGGTTGCAAAGAGTTGGACATGACTGAGCGACTGAACTCAGAAAACTCTGGGGAAATAGTTTTCATCCTTGAAAAATTTTAGCACACATGCCACCCAAATGAACAGAGATGACTTCTGAGCCTTTCTAGTTTTCTTTTCATGCAATTTGGTCTTTTCCTGTTCATGTTTTAGCTAGCAGGAACTATTCTAAAGCTTTCTTGCCCCACCTAATGGGCAAGGAAGGAAACTGAGCTGCCTTTTTTGATTGCTGCCTAGAAACGAGTTGAGATTCAGCGCCTCCTAAGATGTCCTAGCCTGCTGCTGCTAAATTGCTTCAGTCGTGTCTGACTCTGTGTGACCCATAGACGGCAGCCCACTAGGCTCTCCCATCCCTGGGATTCTCCAGGCAAGAACACTGGAGTGGGTTGCCGTTTCCTTCTCCAGTGCATGAAAGTGAAAAGTGAAAGTGAAGTCACTCAGTCGTGTCCGACTGTTAGCGACCCCATGGACTGCAGCCTACCAGGTTCCTCCGTCCATGGATTTTCCAGTCAAGAGTACTGGAGTGGGGTGCCCTTGCCTTCTCCTAGCCTAGCAGTAGTAATGCATGAGTTTTCAGTTGTGTCTGACTCTGTGATCCCATGGACTGTAGCCCGCAGGTTCCTCTGTCCATGGAATTTCCCAGGCAAGAACACTGGAGTCTGTTGCAGTTTCCTTCTCCAAGGGAGCAGACCTTAGCACAAAATAAGATTTGAAAGAGAACAAGATATGGAGATTTATAGTCATGGCTTCAACATACTCCTAGAGCATGGATAACTGCTGCTGCTGCTAAGTCACTTACTTCAGTTGTGTCTGACTCTGTGCGACCACATAGACAGCAGCCCACCAGGTTCCCCCGTCCCTGGGATTCTCCAGGCAAGAACACTGGAGTGGGTTGCCATTTCCTTCTCCAATGTATGAAAGTGAAAAGTGAAAGGAAAGTTGCTCCTAGAGAGTGTTAATTAATAAGGGTTGTTGACATTTTTTCTTAGCTGTGCTAATTGCTACTTGTGTAATCTTTGGTCACTATAGCTGTTGCTATAGTTAGCCGCTGAAGCCTCAGATGCTCATTTTAAAAAGTTATTTATGCAAAATGGAAATAACTTTTTTAGTAGTTATAAGAGTAATACACACTTGAGGGGAGGAAATATCCTAGAAAGTAGAAGAAAACATAAAGAGAAAAATTAAATTGCAGTTCCACCACTCAGTGGTAACCAGAGTTAACAGTTTGGTCTCAATCCTGTGGGCCTTAGGCACATATATACCCACCTTGCATGCACACACACGCTCACACATTCACATTTTCCTACTCTCTCCCTATATAAACTCACTCACACACATATGTACACATAAATATCATGACAAAAAATTTTTTCTACACATAATACACTCACACTTTTAAAAAATTCGATAGTTGTGAACTTACCATTTTGTATTTTTTTTGTTCACTACAGTCAACATACTTTTGTATTCATCATAAAGCTCTATAGCATGATAGTTAACTGCTACATAATTTTTTATATGTGTGTGCATGCTAAGTCACTTCAGTGGTGTTAAACTCTGTGGCCCTATGGACTGTAGCCTGCCAGGCTCCACTGTTCATGGGATTCTTCAGGCAAGAATACAGGAGTGGGTTGCTATGTGCTTCTCAAAATATTGTTCTGGTAAGGAGCCCACCAGTCTCCTAAGTCCATGGAATTCTCTAGGCAAGAATACTGGAGTGGGTAGCCATTCCCTTCTCCTGGGAATTTTCCTTACCCAGGATCTAAACCAGGCCTACTGCATTGCAGGTGGATTCTTTACTGTTCAGTTCAGTTCAGCCGCTCACTCATGCCCAACTCTTCTTGACCCCATGGACTGCAGCACTCCAAGCTTCCCTGTCCATCCGGTACATCTTTACTGTTGCTGTACCTTAAGTCTTTTTATCATGAAAGTGTATTTTTTATAATTTTTCAGCATAATGAACAATGTCTGTGAACATAAATTTTTATACACATGACTTTTCCACTAGCATTAATTTCTAGGAGGAGAATTGTTGGGTCAAAGAGTGCATGTTTTAAAAAATATTTTTATTAAAGTAACACAGGCACATTGGGGTAAGCCGAATAAAGCCACTCCACTAAAGACATCCATGTCCTCATCCCTGGAACTAGGAACTAAGAACCTGGAACTAGTTCCCTTCCCTTGCAAAGTGAAAGTGAAGTCGCTCAGTCGTGTCCGACTCTTTGTGACCCCTAGCCCACCAGGCTCCTCCATCCATGGGATTCTCCAGGCAAGAATACTGGAGTGGGTTGCCATTTCCTTCTCCAGGGGATCTTCCCGACCGAGGAATCGAACCCAGGGACTGAACCCAGGTCTGCCGCATTGCAGGCAGACGCTTTAACCTCTGAGCCACCAGGGAAGCCCTCCCTTGCAAAATCCCTTAGGAATTTTGCAAATGTGATGAATGAAGTTAATGCTCTTGCACTAGAGAAAGTGTTCTGGATTATCTAGGTGGGCCCAGTATAATCACAAAGGTTGTAGCAAAATGGGGAGAGAAGATAGTCCTAGAAGGAGCTGAGATGTTGGGAGCAGAATTCAGAGAGATGTAACTGCTGACGGGAAAAGGGCCAAAAACTCCCAAACACCCACAGCATTGAGTCTCTAGAACTGGAAAAGTCAGGGAAATGGATTCTCATGTAGAGCCTCTGGAGGGAGTTCAGCCCAGTGACATCCATTTTGGACTTCTAACCTCCAGAATGGTAAGATAATTAGTTTGTGTTGCTTTACACCCCTCCACTCATGGTACTTTGTTACAGGATGATGGGAAAGTGGTAGACACATAAACAAGTGTTCTAAATAAAATAAGGCTTCTCTTGCCTTATTTTGAGAGTTGAGGGAGTGGACCTCGACTCTCCTCCCTTGTATTCCTCAGTTCCACTCCCCAGGGGGATTCACTTTCAAACTCAAGTCTTTCTTCTGGATTTCCCTCCCTATATCTAAATAACATGCCTATAGTGCTATGTCTTGACTTATTAGTTTTAGGCACTACCTCTGGAGCTCCTCTTAGAATCACTTCCGTTATTCTCCCAAACTTCTCTCCCAAAGTCTTCCACTATATCATATCTTTTGTTAATATTTATTGCTTTACAGTAAATGACCACTTAAATAGTGTTCCAGGTAGTTTATACTATAGATTTTTTTTCATACAATTTATTGTTTTTCCTGATGTTAATAGGTGTCTTGATTTTCTTACTTGCTTAGTTCTGAGGCATTCATTCAAATCTTCCTTATTTCCTATTGCTGCTATCATAAGGCCAGAAGTCCAAAATGTGTCTAACTGGGCTAACATCAAGGCGTTGGCAGGACCACATTCCTTCTGGAAGCTCTAGGAGAAAAGTTATCCCCTTGTTTTTCCAGTTTTTAGAGGTTGCCTGCATTCTCTGGCCCCTTCCATCTTCCAAGTTGGAAACAGCTGGTCCCATCTTTCTCTTTTTTTCTCTTTCTTGTGCTGCAGCACTCTCTTTTTTTCCTTTTTTTTTTTTTTTTTGCTGCCTCCCTGCTGCATATTTAAGGAGATTTGGGATTACACTGAGTTTACCTGGATAATCCAGCCTCCTTGCCGCTTCCCAAGGTTGGCTGCAACTTTAATTTCTCTTTTCCATCTAACCTAACATATTCAGAGGTTCCAGGGATTAGGACATGGGCATCTTTGGGGGGGCATTATTTTGTCCACCATGTCCTACACCAGGTTTGCTCATGATTATCAATAACATGTTGCACAAACTCCCTCCTCAAGCTCTCCATGCTGTTTCAGCTAAACTGATTGCCCTGTGGTCTCATCACACAGCGTCATCTAAGAACCATCCTGTTGCTGTTGTCTTCAGTGGCACCCCTAGTTTCCTAGGTCTTGTGTCTTCTGTGTTCTTACTCTACTTCTTTCTCTGCTGGGGCACATCCTCTCGATGCTTCTGAAGGAAGAGTACATGGGAGGCATGCATTTGGAGTCCTCACATGTCTGCAAATATCATTCTTCACATTCATACTTGATAGATGGTTTGGTTGAGTGTAGAATTCTAGGTTGAGGGTCAATAACTCACAATTTGGAAGGTATTGTTCCATTATCTTCCAACTTCTGGAAACCTTATTAAGATGTCTCATACTGTCCTGATCCCCAATCCCTTTGTTAGACAACTTGCTGCTTCTCTGTGGAAGCTTTTAGGATTATCCCTGCTGTTCTGATTTTCATAAGGCTATATCTTTTTGTGAATCTTTTTTTATTCATTGTCCTGGCCACTTGGTGGGCCCTTTCCATGCAGAGACAATTGTCCTTCATTTTAAGGACATTTTCTTGTATTATTAATAATTGCAGTTCTTCCATTTATTTGCTTACTTTTTTTCCTGGACTACGTATAAGTTGGATACTTGAATTTCTGGAATGATCCTCTATATTTCACACCCTTCCTGTTCTGTTTTCCACTTCATTGTCTTTTATTTTACCTTCTGGGAGATATGCTTGACTTTATACAACAGCTCTTTTATTTAGTTTTTAAAATTTTGGCTATCATATTCTGTATTTCCAAGATCTCTCTCATTCTTTGAGTGCAACAACTTTGCCTCCTCTTCTTCCCGCTTCTTCTCACTCTCTCTTATCTCCCTCTTTGTCTCTGTTTTTATGTGTGACCTGGATATATCGTCTCTTCATATTCTGAAAATTTTTTAGTGTTTGGGGTTTTTTTGGTCCTTGTATAGTATTTATTTTATTTTATTAAAATTCTTAAAATTGAGCTAACAACAGTTTATAGCATTATATAACTTTCATACGTACAACATTATGTTCTGACTGGTGTATAACCCTATAGCATGCTCCATGGGCCACCATATAGTTGACCCCCTTTACCTATTTCACCCTCCCTGCTCCCACTCTGGTAATCATTCTGTTTTCTGTATCTAAGTGGCTCTTTTGGTTTGGTTTGTTGATTTTTTTTTCTGTTTGTTTTTTAGATGCCACATATGAGTGCAACCATACTGTATTTGTTTTTCTCTGTCTGATTTATTTCATGTAGCATAATACCCTCAGGGTCCCATTCATGTTGTCACAAATGGCAAGATTTCATTCTTTATTCAGCTGAATAGTATTCCATTGTGTATATATAACATATCTTCTTTATCCATTCATTTGTTAATGGACACTTAGGTTCTTTCAACGTTTTAGTGTTTGGTTTTTGATGACGTCTTCTTTTGTTCCCTATATGCTTATCTTTGCCCCTTAGTTTCTTTTTTTGATATGTTTTTGTTACTTCCTTCACAATGGAAATATTTCTCAAATGTCTGGTGATCTTTGATGGTTGGTACTGAACACCGAGGCACCTACAAGCCTTTTGGCCATCCTGTGAGCCTGGTAGGGCCTTCAGTGAACAGTTACGGAGAGGGGTGTCAGTTGGGGCATGGCAGGAAACAAATGCTACACTTCAGTTGGGCCATCTAGAGGGTTTAATAAGGGGTCATTTATGAAGATGTGGGCAGGGTGCAGGGGAAACAGCAAAGATTATATCAGTATGCTGGGGCCCAAGGGGCAGAAAGAGGAAGTCATATTTGGAACTCCATGAGGGTCTCCACACAGGAAGGGCAGAGGTGGGAGCTGAGGTCTTCAGCACAAGGACATAGCCAGTTGGTGACATGGAAGGGAGAGAGTGAAGGGACTTAATCCCCAAACTTCTCTCTCCTGCCATTCACCCCTGCTAGTGCTGTGCATACTTCCAGTGCCCAGAGTAGGCTCGAGGAGAACCAAGGATGGCAAAAGAAGGCCTCCTGCACAGCCTGTCCCAGTCTGGGTCCATCAGAACAGAAGCCATTCTGCATGTTTCAGGTATAAAAGGTCAAATGTAGAATTAGGATCTTGGTTGTGGGTAGGAGCAGGCTGGAGGGAGTGGTGAGGATAGAGGTCAGGGTTGCTGCTGAAAAGGTCAGAAGAGCTGACAGTTAAATGCCTTGGTCCAAAGTTCCAGAACTGGATGCTGTGGCAATTCTCAAGAATCTCCAAGAAGATTCTCCACAAGTCACCCCAGTTTACAGTGGCAAAGTGTTCTCAAAGGCTTCATGGGCAGCAGCTGTGAATCCCATCTGCCCGTGTGTCTTGTTCCCAGGGAACTGGTGTTTGATTTCAGTTGCCTCTCAGCCTCTTTGGTTTTCTGGAGAAGGAGACTCCTAGCCCCAACCCATGGCAGGGAGGATGGCCAGGCTTGGTCACTAGGGTTCTAGGAACTGGATCCTCTCGGGGTTAGTGTCTGACAGAGCAGGGTCAGGAGAGGACCGAGGATCCAGCCACTCAGTATACAGACAGCGACACTGTTCCCCTGATCACAGCCCTGAGCCTCGCCTGAATTTCACTCTGCCAAGGTGCTCGCTTCCTGGGGTTTGCTGGAGACCCCTATTTGCTGGCCTCCTTCTAAGCCTGAGGGCTTCCCTGGTAGCTCAGCTGGTAAAGAATCCACCTGCAATGCAGAAGATCCTGGTTCGATTCCTTGGTCAGGAAGATCTGCTGGAGAAGGGATAGGCTACCCACTCCAGTATTCTTAGGCTTCCCTGGTGGGTCAAATGGTAAAGAATCCACCTGCAATATGGGAGACCTGGGTTCAAACCCTGGGTTGGGAAGATCCCTTGGAGAAGGGAAAGGCTACCCACTGCAGTATTCTGGCCTGGAGAATTCCATGGATAGAGGAGCTTGAGGGGCTACAGTTCATGGGGTCGCAAAGAGTCAGACATGACTGAGTGACTTTCACTTCACCTTGCTAAGCCTGATATCCTTACCAGGCTGCTATTTGAACCCCAACAGTGCCTTGAAATGCCTGCTGCTGCTGCTGCTAAGTCGCTGCAGTCGTGTCTGACGCTATGCGACCCCATAGACGGCAGCCCCTTGAAATGCCTAGTCCTGTGCTATTTCCTCTCCTGTTCTCCTTGTCCTTGTGGGTGGTGAGTGCATGCTAAGTCATTTCAGTCATGTCGGACTCTTTGTGACCCTATGGACTGTAGCCTGCCAGGCTCCTCTATCCATGGAATTCTCCAGGCAAGAATAGTGGAGTGGGTTGCCATGCCCTCCTCCAGGGCATCTTCCTGACCCAGAGATTGAACCTGCATCTCTTACATCTCCAGCACTGGCAGGCACGCTCTTTACCACTGGTGCCAATTGTGGGTGGAGTTCCTCTTTATTCCTTTATCATCATTTTCTTGGGATTTGAGAGGGAAAGATGGTGACACACGTTAGTGTGCTAGATGGACAGAAGCNAATGTTGTAGGATAGCCAACATTTTCAAGTGATTCTGCCTCAGAGTGTGTGTTAGAAACTATAGGGAGAGTTTACAACTTTTCAACTCTAAAAAGGTTTTTCAGCTTTGGATTTCTGGAATTGGTTGTGTCCATGTTTTTCCCTATCCTTTGGGACTTACTGTTGTTAGCAACCTCCTGTGTGGTTCTAAGACATGCTGACCTCTTTGAAACCTTTCCAGGTGTCATTGCTACTTTCTTGATCTCTGCAATATAAGCTACATTGTTTAGTGGAATTAAGTTCTCTGAACTTCAGAAATCCTCCCTGAGACTATGAACTGACTAACACCCAAGGCAGCATAAACATTCAGATACAAATGTTCCTAAAACCAAGCCTGCTGGGCAGCCCAAGATATGACTTGGAGTCTGGAAAAAGGGAACAGTTTGCTTACTTGTGTGTCTGTGACTACCTCCAGGTGCAGTCTGAAGCTAAGTGGCTAGTTTTTCTGATCCTCAGATGTAACCTCTTATTAGAACACAGCAGAATCTGTAACTATGGACATGAGGAATTCTGTGAAGACCCCTGGGCCCATTAAGACCTCGCTGGCTTCAACTGTCTCTTATACACATCTCCCCATGGACTGCAGCACACCAGGCTTCCCTGTCCTTCACTACCTCCTGGAGTTTGCCCAGATTCATGTCCATTGAGTCGGTGGTGATATCTAACCATTCCATCCTCTGCTGCCCTCTAATCCTTTTGCCTTCCATCTTTCTCAGCATCAGGGTCTTTCCCAGTGAGTTGCTCTTCGCATCAGGTGGCATCTGTATGACTATATGACTGTAATTACTCAATGATAGTCACTGTTTATTCTAAGATATTCAATAAGGAAAACATCATCAAGGTATAACAACCTTCAAAAGCAACCTTTTTCATTACTAAAATTAAACTCATTCTAGAAAATCTGGAACAGTGTCAGACACTGTGCACTTGGCAAGCATTAGCCCGTTATAGTCTCAGGCCAACCCATTTTCCAGATGAGGAACCTGAGGCATAAAGAGGTTCAGAAAGCTCCCAATACTGCGAGCCAGTTAGTCCCCAGTGAAGCCTGAATTATTCATTCCCAGGCCAGTGGCTGCACCCCATCCTCTTCTGGCTCAGAAAATAGAAGGGAAAAGGACCAAATACTGCCATGTGATTCCTAGATGACTTCTTAATCTTTTGGATTATTTACTGCCAGAGTTTTAATATATTTTCTAAGTTAAAGGGCAATTATAAGTATAGGACATGTGAAGATATGGATGTACGTTGCGTTTTGTCACTTGCTGTTATGTCATAAGCATTTTGTATATATACAAATTTCATACCAAGCAAAGCACTCAAGAATCTATTTACATTTTATATGAAGGCCATTACATAAGAATTTTAAACTATGAAAAATATTGGATTGTTTCATTCAATTTCAGACAACTCTAGTTTCTAATGAAACCAGAAGCTGTCTTTACATTGCCAGACCTCCCTGCTAAGGGACATGAGAAATTTAGCTTCTCTGAACTTGAGTCTCCTCACCTGTAAAGCGGGATAGTAACATCTTACACTGTTGTCCTAAGAATGTAAAAGAGGATAAAAGAGTATCAGCTGCTGCTGCGTGCATGGTTAGTCATGTCCAACTCTTTGTGACCTCATGGACTGTAGCCTGCCAGGTTCCTGTCCATGGGATTCTCCAGACAAGGATACTGGAGTCGGTTGCCATTTCTTACTCAAGGGGATCTTCCTGACCCAGGGATTGAACCTGCATCTCCTGCATTGGCAGGCAGATTCTTTACCACTGAGTCACCTTGGAAGAATATCAGAGCTCCCTGCTTCTCCATAAAAGGTAGTGATTATCTTAAGATAGGTATTCAAGAGGTAGGTAGCACACTGTGTTTTTGTGTAAGGTTGAATCTTTTTTTTAAATTAATTTATTTTAATTGGAGGCTAATTACTTTACAATATTGTGGTGATTTTTGCAAGGTTGAACCTTTTTAATCCTTTATTTGGGCGCTGAGAAAAGGTCTAGTGTCTATGTGATACTGGTATTGTTTACAGTTAGGAGAGATTGAGGCATATATAAAACTTTTCTGAAAATTTAATTATGTACACAAGGAGAAGTTTCAAGATTCCCCTTTGTTCAGGACATTTTCTGGGAAACAACTGGTTAGATAGATGATCATCGTTAGATCCTGCGGTGGTGGTGGCGGGGAGAGAATGTCAGGCTAAAGATTACTAGACTTCTGATCTGAGGTCAGTGGAGAGGGTGGGCAGGGAAGGAGGTAGCTAGTTTCCCCAAAAAGAGCTTTCTTCATTGAAGAGCATCAGATAATTCCTTAAGCATTTTTGTCAGGAATTCTAACTTATTCCCAGAAGGTTATGAAATATGTTCTCAAAAAGATCTGTTCCAGACAGGTTTAATATTTCACAATCAAATTTATAAGAAAAATAAAAGGTGTTTTGGGACTCATCCAAGAAAAAAGTCCTCCCTTCCCAAGGTTCTCAGTTTCTATCATTAGAGCACTAGAGAGTTACCAACTCAAACAAACAAACAAACAAACAAAACAGTTATAGTTGGGGAATTTTCATATATCTTAGTATCATTACACGTTTAGAAAATGCCTAAAGGAACATTCCATCAGAAGGTAAGTGATGATCAATTATCTCCATAATAACCAATAATTGTGAGCTTATGGAAGATTTTCACCTTCTATACTATATATTTATCACAAAATTAAAAAAAAATAATGAATAGGCATTANGAGTCTGAGTGAACTCCGGGAGTTGGTGATGGACAGGGAGGGCTGGCATGCTGCGATTCATGGGGTCGCAAAGAGTCGGATACAACTGAGCGACTGAACTGAACTGAATCATTAAGTGCTCTTCCCACCTACAGTTACCCCTGGAATGTGTTTGTAATCATATGAGTCAAAGTAGGTTGACTACTTAAAAAAAAAAAATCATTGAATTATACATTTAATTCATTTATTTTCTGTCACGAATTGCAGTATGTGTGATCTCAGTTCCCCAAATGGGGATTGAACCTGAGCCCCTGCATTGGAAGCTTGAGGTCTTAACCACTGGCCCACCAGGGAAGCCCCAAGGCTGACGGCTTTTTACTTCCCCCAAAACCTCAATCTACTTAAATCTAACTTAGGCCTGTCCATTTTGGTGTTTTCAAAATGAGTTCAGGCAAAGGTGAGCAGAAACGGGGCAGAATGAAACTGGTACAGTTTCTCTGCTTTCCCTCCAACACATCATAAGAATATTTTTGTTACCTCTGGGTTGTTTCTTCATCTTGATATGTGTCCTTTTAAACGTTAAGGAAACATCATGGTATACTGGAGGGTAAAAACAGAAACATAGGAAGGGTTAGCAGTACAGCTGTAATGCCCTTGCAAATCCCACAAAGCAACTAACACGACCCTAAGCAGCCATCATGCGCCGGCCACGGATGAGTAACCAGCTCTGATTTCACTCATAACTAACCTTCTCATGAGAGGAAGTTTGTTTCTACATTTTATATATTTATATGAAAGAAGGTAGTAACATGCAGAGAAACACAAAAATACCCACAGAGATATATTGCCACACATAAAGAAACAAGTAGAAGCCTGAAAATTTTAAAAGAAAAGATAAACACTCACTGGTATGGTCTTCATATCGTTCTATATAATGCAAATAGTGAACGGCTCTATTCTTGGCCTGAAAGAAAGAAGGAAAATAATTTTCTTAGATCCCTTGTTGGGAATTTACATTTTCTCAGAGATTCAAAAAATACCTTTTATAAAATACTTTATTATGGAAAACTGCAAATTTACACCAAAACTTCAGTAGATGCTTCCAAAAGTCAAGGATTTAATTTTGAAAAAAAAAATAAATAAATAACATCACTATCACAGCAAAAAAAAAAAAAAAAA
>SJYW01010954.1:1617954-1629129 GCA_006410735.1 Raphicerus campestris
AAAAAAAAACACAGAAAATGTCAGAAGGAAACAAATCAAAATGAAATCAGTGGTTTCCTTAGCAGAGGCAACTGGGATTAAAAGAAAATTAAAAAGGCATTAAGGGACTTCCCTGGCGGTTGAGCAATTAAGACGCCTCACTTTCAATTCAGGGGATCCCCAGTCCGTGAACTAAGACTCCCACATACTTGTTTTTGTAAATAAAGTTTTTATTGGAACACAGCTATGCCCATTCGGTTATGTATTACCTATAGCTGCTCCTCTGCTACAAGAGCAGAGTTGAATGGTTGTAACATGGACCATGTGGCTCACAAGGCTGAAAATACTTCCTAACCCTTAGCAAAGAAGGTTAGCTAATTCTAATTTTCTACCACTGAACTGTAAATTCTTTGAGGACAGGGCCTTTCGCAGCAGATGCCACACAAGGGCACTTAAGGCCTGTGGGATGAATAACTCAATGAATGAATCTCTTTCTATGGGATTTTCTTCTCCTGAATCATGCGGCAATAAGCCATTTGGCTGGACTCTAAAACCACATTTCCTAATGCCCTGCATTAGAAATGTTTTGATGGTTCCAGTTGTAAAACATCTATAAAGTTTTGGAGAAAAAAAAAAAAAACCTTAGAAAGCACAATAGCTGTTTTTATAAGTTTACCTTCACCAATGATCTGGCCCCTGTTCAGATCCTTCCTCCTTTTTCTCTTGGTTCTTTTGCCTCTTCCTTTTCTTGCTCCGGCACCAGTTTCTGCTAAAGCACCTTTCCATAGCTCATCTGCTGTCACTGTAAAGAGACAGGTGTTACAGAACTTCTTCAAGCAGTGGTTCAGGGCCTACTGATTTGTTCCTGTTGAGTTAAAAGGGCTGGAAGAAGGTGGGTCACCTGCATCATTATGTCAATGAAAGCAAAATTAAAACATCCTTTGCACATTCCACGATTTCCATTTGAAAAGCCCAAGATTTGACCTACTCCTTTTACAGAATACGGCCTCCCCAGCACAAAAGACAACCAACATTTATATGCCAGTTACTTTCCTATAGATGTGTTTCCTGAACATTTTATCACCTATGTGACAGGGCTCTTCCCTGCCCTCTTGCCTCCACTGCAACTAGCCTTCCCAAAACAGGTCTCTTAGCCCAAAGAACCAACTCTGCAATTTGAACCCATAAAACTTAATCATTTATTTGTCTGTATTCTGAAAATGTCCTGCTGCTGTTGCTGGTAAGTCACTTCAGTCGTGTCCGACTCTGTGCGACCCCAGAGACAGCAGCCCACCAGGCTCTGCTGTCCCTGGGATTCTCCAGGCAAGAACACTGGAGTGGGTTGCCGTTTCCTACTCCAATGCATGAAAGTGAAAAGTGAAAGTGAAGTCGCTCAGTTGTGTCTGACTCTAGGGACCCCACCAGGGCTGCTGACCCCAGCAGCCCACCAGGCTCCTCCATCCATGGGATTTTCCAGGCAAAAGTACTGGAGTGGGGTGCCATTGCCATGCCCTATATTTCTGTATATCCCTCAAAACAAGATGCCCAAATTCATCTTCAACTCTAAAGAAAACTTAACCAATACTCGGGAGAGAGTGAGCGTGTATGGGGTCTGACAGTTAATCCTTGCTCATGCATCTACTTCTTAGATGATTATCTCACTGTAATGCACAGACCCTGACACCACTGATTTGTTTCCATCTGTGAATTTCTGGGCTCCGCCAATCTTTCCTACCATACATTGCAGAGAGTATTTTCCCCTCTGTATTTGTGGAACATTCAGATTCTTTACTTCTGATTACTTCTGAATTTTATTGGTATAGCCACGTTGTTTATTAGATTTAAATTGTCTTCACAAAGACTCTGCCTTTCACGTTATCACCAACTGATTTTATGACAACCAATTATTCCATTACCAATTTTATAAAGAATCAGAGCCATACAAACGTTGTACTAGTCAAAAATCTAAGACACATATATCTACATGCCTGAAATACTAAACACATTCTAGAAGTCAAATGAGTATCTTCATTTTCCTTTTCTTACGAGCCCTTAGGCTTTAAAGGTTCTACCTGCTTGCTTCCTGAAAGGCCTTACACTTTGATCCTTTGGTTTGATAAAATGAAAAGAGGAAAATGTTTTGGATTTACAGTATTTTTTAATGTTTTACATCTATAGAGTACCCTGTTTTTCAAAATACACATATTATTAGAACTAATCTTTGTAACTGAAGCTCAGAAAAATAGGTCAGTTTCCACATCAAATGCTGCTTTGTGTATTCCTGATCAAAGCAAAGAGTTAAACTCAAACTTTAGATTGACACTGATTCATTTAAGAGAACCACAAGTTTGAAATAAAATTACCAACCTCAAACTAAACTCTCACTAAACACTGACTTTCTTTCTTTATTCCTTGAAAAGGATGATATCTATAAATGCAATCAAAAACTTCAAAGTTCACAGTGCAAGCACTTTTAATGGAGATAAATCTGGATTCCAGAAAAACGTCTACTTCTGCTTGACTGACTATGCTAAAGCCTTTGACTGAGAAGATCACAACAAACTGTGGAAAATTCTTCAAGAGATGGAAGCACCAGATCACCTTACCTGCCTCCTGAGAAACCTGTATGCAGGTTAAGAACCAACAGTAAGAATAGGACATGGAATAATGGACTGGTTGCAAATTGGAAAAGCAGTACATCAAGGCTGTATATTGCCACCCTGCTTATTTAATGTACATCATGCAAAATGCTGGGCTGGATGAAGCACAAGCTGGAATCAAGATTGCTGGGAAAACTATCAATAAACTTGGACATGGAGATGACACCACCCTTATAGCAGGAAGCAAAGAGNTAGGATTTGAAATAGCTCAACTGGAATTCCATCACCTCCACTAGCTTTGTTCATAATGATGCTTCCTAAGGCCCACTTAACTTCACATTAGAGGATGTCTGGCTCTAGGTGAGTGATCACACCACTGTGATTATCTGGGTCGTGAAGATCTTTTTTGCACAGCTCTGTAAATATACTAAAAACCACTCAACTGTATAGTTTAAGGTGAATCATATGGTGTGTAAGTTACATCCCAATAAAACCACTATAAAAAAAATATTTATACACTAGAAAAAGAAAGAAAAAGGCTCTGGAACCAGGTGGTATGGCTGCAAAAACCTGATGTCCTTCCAGTCTAACCTTGAACAAGTTTCTCAACCTGTGTGTCCTAATTCCCAAATCTGTAAAATGGGAATGTAAAGGTATCTATCTCATAAAGACATTGTGAAGATGAAGGAAAAAAGCATAAAGAGCTTAAGACAGACCCTGCTACAGATAAGAACTCACAGAAGAAAGTTGCAGATGCTAGGTGCTATTTGAACAGGACTTTGAAAAAAGAGGAGGTGGTCACAAACATAAACAAAAGTAAAAATATTTCTCAGGTCAGATTTTCCGACAAAGGATTTCAGGTCAAGTTTCCTAACAAAACAAGTTACAAAAAAGAACTTTTCGATTTCACAGATCTTTAGATTTCACAATTACGAATGCTGGATTGCAGGTTTATAATAAAATAAAATAGAGTGATCGGAGGTCAGGTCAATCGTATACTGGTTCCTAGAGATAAACGTTGCGCTGGAGGATAGTAGGCTGCCTCTCCTCGGGCNCTGGATTGCAGGTTTATAATAAAATAAAATAGAGTGATCGGAAGTCAGGTCAATCGTATACTGGTTCCTAGAGATAAACGTTGCGCTGGAGGATAGTAGGCTGCCTCTCCTCGGGCTGCAAACAACGAACATGGGGTGGGGGACAATACCAACATCCTTCTTTTTAATAAAGAGCATTGATCAGCCCGAAATCTAAAAGAATTGAGACTAAACCTATCCGACTCAAGCTGGAGGACTACTTCACTTTCGAGCTTCTCTGGCCTCGATCTACCCGCAAGTCGCGCCCGCGGGGAAGGCGATGCTGGCTTGCAACTATCCTCCTCACTTAACCGAGCATGCACCAGCCGCCTGGTGAACTGGAAGGGATCCTGGACCGCGTGCAGTCCATCCTCACTTTACACACCCAGGCCCTGTGCGAATGCACGCAAGGTCACACAGCAGACCCCAACGAGCTGGTAACCCGGCGCGAGGGGCCAGGAGCTGCGGCTTCTTGCTTTTCCCGCCCGGGTGAATGCAGGCCCCAGGAGAGCCGCCCCCACCCCCGCTCCCGCTCGCCTCNGCTGAGTTTTCCAAATTTGCTGGCATATTGAGTGCAGCACTTTCAGAGCATCACTCTTTAGGATTTGAAATAGCTCAACTGGAATTCCATCACCTCCACTAGCTTTGTTCATAATGATGCTTCCTAAGGCCCACTTAACTTCACATTAGAGGATGTCTGGCTCTAGGTGAGTGATCACACCACTGTGATTATCTGGGTCGTGAAGATCTTTTTTGCACAGCTCTGTAAATATACTAAAAACCACTCAACTGTATAGTTTAAGGTGAATCATATGGTGTGTAAGTTACATCCCAATAAAACCACTATAAAAAAAATATTTATACACTAGAAAAAGAAAGAAAAAGGCTCTGGAACCAGGTGGTATGGCTGCAAAAACCTGATGTCCTTCCAGTCTAACCTTGAACAAGTTTCTCAACCTGTGTGTCCTAATTCCCAAATCTGTAAAATGGGAATGTAAAGATATCTATCTCATAAAGACATTGTGAAGATGAAGGAAAAAAGCATAAAGAGCTTAAGACAGACCCTGCTACAGATAAGAACTCACAGAAGAAAGTTGCAGATGCTAGGTGCTATTTGAACAGGACTTTGAAAAAAGAGGAGGTGGTCACAAACATAAACAAAAGTAAAAATATTTCTCAGGTCAGATTTTCCGACAAAGGATTTCAGGTCAAGTTTCCTAACAAAACAAGTTACAAAAAAGAACTTTTCGATTTCACAGATCTTTAGATTTCACAATTACGAATGCTGGATTGCAGGTTTATAATAAAATAAAATAGAGTGATCGGAAGTCAGGTCAATCGTATACTGGTTCCTAGAGATAAACGTTGCGCTGGAGGATAGTAGGCTGCCTCTCCTCGGGCTGCAAACAACGAACATGGGGTGGGGGACAATACCAACATCCTTCTTTTTAATAAAGAGCATTGATCAGCCCGAAATCTTAAAGAATTGAGACTAAACCTATCCGACTCAAGCTGGAGGACTATTTCACTTTCGAGCTTCTCTGGCCTCGATCTACCCGCAAGTCGCGCCCGCAGGGAAGGCGATGCTGGCTTGCAACTATCCTCCTCACTTAACCGAGCATGCACCAGCCGCCTGGTGAACTGGAAGGGATCCTGGACCGCGTGCAGTCCATCCTGACTTTACACACCCAGGCCCTGTGCGAATGCACGCAAGGTCACACAGCAGACCCCAACGAGCTGGTAACCCGGCGCGAGGGGCCAGGAGCTGCGGCTTCTTGCTTTTCCCGCCCGGGTGAATGCAGGCCCCAGGAGAGCCGCCCCCACCCCCGCTCCCGCTCGCCTCAAAGCTCCGGCTCCCAGGGTCCCGACTCTCACCCGCCGAAGCGCCACACAGAGCAGGGAGGAATCCCGCAGCGCGTACCGCCGCCGCCATGGTGAAGGCCCACGAGCGCCTCCGGCCTAGTAGCCTTCCTACCGCCTGTCGTGACTGCTCTCCATCCACCAGCCGCGGACCTCGGCCCGAGACTGAATCCGCAACGTCCGGGGGCCGCGCCGCAGCGCAGGCCCGAGTGAGGGGGTGTCTGGACAAGCAGCGAGTTGGAGTGAATCCGGCCTCGCTGCGGACAGCCCTCCGAGGGGTCCTCGCGTTAGGGCCCGGGGGCGGGGCTTGGGCCGGCCGCTGGGGTGGGCGGGGCTGGCGCGCTGTCTTCTCGGGCGGGACCCTCGGGATCTAAAGAGCTGCGAGCAGCGTGGACCGCTGACAGAATCCTCTCACTGAATGAAGCTGATGCTGTGGACTCTTCCCAGACCGAAATGAGAGGTACGGACGAGCACGGAGCGGGGTCTAAGTGAAGGTCGAAGCGGGGAATGGTGCACACAGAAGAATAAAAAAGCCGTTCATAGCCAACTCCAGTAACGCTCTGGATTTGGGAGAATCACTGCGGGCGATGAAGACGAATCCATATCCAGAGTGTCAGAACAAGGGGCTGCTCCTTCCTTAGTAGAATTGGCCCATGTGGTCAATCTGTAACAAGTTAGCTGACTGATCTTTCGGGGTATTCTGTCTTATTGAGGGCTCAGTGTTGGTCTCTGCTGTTAGAATATTGGAACGCTCGGCAGTGGCTATAGCCATATTGGCCCTAGTAAGGGAAAGTATGTGTTGTTGAGCTCAAACATAACTTCCATCCCTAATGCATTGCCCTTGAGTCCATTTGTTTGGGGGAGGAGGCAGACTGACATTCTCAGGTTGGTTATTCTGTCCACCTCATTAAAATCCTCCTACTTGGTAAGCATTCATATGGAATATAATTAAGTTCACATTCTGTGCCAAATTAGAGAAGTCTGTCCACACCCTCTTCCCCACATCTCCTTGAGTTTTCTAATCCCATTCCTTTCAAGTACCTGATCATCCAGCCAAGCCATTAGCCATGGTCCATGAAAAAGTATAGATCTATACATCTGATCGGGCAAAATGAACAACCAAGTGCACTGCTCAAAGTTCTGTCCACTGAGAGGATTTTCCTCCACCTCTGTTCCTCAGAGCTTTCCCAAAGTGGAATGTTGTGCAGCTGTGTCCTTTTAGGCCATGCCTACATACCTTGCAGAACCTAAGAATTTTGTTCTTCATGCCCCTGGTCGCATGGAAGTTACCGTGAAGCTGTAGGTGGGGGCTGAAGAGAGAAGATAATACAGCAAGAGTAGAGGCCAGGGTCATGGCGCTCAAGACTAGAGGGCACCCAGTTCATGATGGACAGTTCAGATTACAAGGGAATTTGACCCATAGCCAGGCATTCAAGTTCTGCTTTGTTTTTTATTTTAAAAAAATGATAGATTTATAGGGAGCTGCAGAAATAGTACAGAAAGGGCCCCTGCACCTTTCACCCAGTTATTTCCAATGGTAGCATCTTCTACATTCATCCCTCTGTAGCCACAGAGGATGGGTTTTAGGACCTTCCATGGATACCAAGATCCATGGGTGCTCAGGTCCCATAGTCGGTATTCTGAATTCATGGTTCCATATCCATGGATTTAGCCAATTGCCTATCATGTTTTTGTTGTTTAGTCGCTAAGTCATGTCCCATTCTTTTTTGATCCCATGGACTATAGCCTGCCAGGCTCCTCTGTCCATGGGATTTCCCAGGCAAGAATACTGAAACAGGTTGTCATTTCCTTCTCCAGGGGATCTTCTTGACCCAGGGATCAAACCCACATCTCCTGCATTGGCAGGCAGATTCTATACCACTGAGCCACCAAGGAAGCATATCATGTCGTACGACAATATTCATGGAAAAGTTGTGCATATAAGTGGACCGATGCAGTCCAAACCCATGTTGTTCAAGGGTCAACAATAATACAGTATCAAAAACCTTGTACATATTGGTAAAATTCACAGAATTGTTTGGATTCTATCGGTTTACATGCATTCATGGGTTAGGGTGTGTGTGAAGTTCTATACAGTTTTTATCACATGTGGATTTCTGTAACCACCACAATCATGGTAGAACTGTCATCACAAAGATCCCTCATGCTTTCTCTTAAGAGTCACTTTCTCCCTCTTCTGTCTTCCTCCACCATCCCTAACCCTTGGCAACCACTAATATGTTCTCCGTGTTTAAAATTTTGTCATTTGGGGGGGGGCTTCCCTGGTGGTCCGGTGGTTAGGACTCTGGGCTTGCAATGCAGGGGGCCCAGGTTCAATCCCCGATCAGGGAAGTAAGATCCCACATGCCGCACAGCGCGGCCAATAAATAAATAAATTAAAAAAAAAAAAAAATTTTGTCATTTGGGGAATGTTATGTAAATAGAATTAGTTACACGTCCTTTGGAGATTACAGCATAATACCCTTGATGTCTTTCCAAGTTGTTGAATGCATCAGTAGTTTCTTCCTTTTTGTTTAATCATTCATCATTGTAGAACATGTATATAGTTTATCTTCAGTTTTTGGCTATTTCAAACAAAGCTGCCATGAACATTCATGTACATTTTTGACATTTAAAAAATTTTTTTATAAAATATGCATAACATAAAATTTACTATCATAACCATTTTTAAGTGAACACTTGAGAGGCATTGAGTCCATTCACATTGTTGTGTGGCCATCCCTATCATTCATCTCCAGAACTCTTCATCTTGAAAAACAGAAACTCTGTACCTATTAAGCAGTAATTCACCATTCCTTTCTCTCTCCAGTCTCTGGCAAGCACCACTCTATTCTTTGTCTCTATGAATTGGATTAATTGTCTCATATAAGTGGAATCATACAGTGTTTGTCATCTTGTGACTGGTTTATTTCACTTAGCATTATGTCCTCAAGGTTCATCCATGTGTAGCATGTATTAGAATTTCCTTCCTTTTTTAAGGCCAGATAATATTCCACTGTGGGGCTTCTCAGGTGGCTCAGTGAGTAAAGAACCTGTGTACAATGCAGGAGATGCTGGAGATACGTGTTTGATTCCTAGGTCAGGAAGATCCCCTGGAGGAGGGCACAGGAACCCACTCCAGTATTCTTGCCTGGTGAGCTCCATGGACAGAGGAGCCTGGTGGGCTATAGTCCATGGGGTCACAAAGAATCAGACATGACTGAAGTGACTGAGCACAGCACAGCATAATATTCCACTGTATACTGTATTGTTTATTCATCTGCCAGTGGACAGTTGGGTTGCTTCTACCTTTTTGCTCTTGTGAATAATATTACTGTGAACATGGGGTGTGTGTTCAGTCATGTAAATACCTGAAAATAGCTTTTCTAGTCCCTGCTTTCAATACTTAGAGGTATATACCCATCATGTGGGCTTCCCTGGTGGCTCAGTGGTAAAGAATGCCTGTAAGTGCAGGAGACATGGGTTTGGCCCCTGGTGAGGGATCCCACATGCCACAACTAAGACCCAGCACCGCCAAATAAACAATTTTAAAATGAACTATAACCTAAAGAACTTGAGTTGCTCCTGTTGCCTAGAGAAGGAACTCTTATAAGGGCCCCAGTTCATGTGAAAAAGATAATATGGAAGTGAAAGGAAATGCTCTAGCAGATCATGATGCCAAACAAACTGCCTTAACCCAGGTGAGATTCCTAACTGAACCCTCAAAGGGTAAATCTCTGGAGGAATTCAGAGACCATAATGAAATATCAGCATTTATCCTCTGATTCTGAAAAAGAAGAATGTTTTTAAAAAAATGTAACCTTCACTCATGGGCTTCCCAGATGGCACAGTGGGAAAGAATCCACCTGCCAGTGCAGGGACACAGGAGATATGGGTTCAATCCCTGGGTCGGGAAGATGCCCTGGAAGAGGAAATGGAAACCCACTCTAGTATTCTTGCCTGGAAAATTTCATAGACAGAGGAGCCTGATGGGCTACACTCCATGGAACTGAGAGTCAAACATGACTGAGCACACAGGCAACTTTCACTCAGGTCATTACTGGTGCTCCCAAGATGGCCACTTGGAGGCCCCAGATGATTTCAAAATTTTTTCCCCCATAAAACTTTACATCATGATATAGACAAATTCGGAGAAGGCAGTGGCACCCCACTCCAGTACTCTTGCCTGGAAAATCTCATGGAGGGAGGAGCCTGGTGGGCTGCAGTCCATGGGGTCGCTAAGGGTCGGACACGACTGAGTGACTTCACTTTCACTTTTCACTTTCATACGTTGGAGAAGGAAATGGTAACCCACTCCAGTGTTCTTGCCTGGAGAATCCCAGGGACGGGGGAGCCTGGTGGGCTGCCGTCTATGGGGTCACAGAGTCAGACATGACTGAAGTGACTTAGCGGCAGCAGCAGCATAGACAAATTGGTTACTATCTTAAATTAACGTTGATAAATAAACTTTAAAAAACAAACTTTTAACAAGTTATATTTAGGTCATGTGTCACCTCTAAATATAATCTTTGAAGAACTGAAGGTGGAACATGGCCAGCAACCAAGGCCTCAACCAAGGCCTGAACAACTTTCAGATGGATTTTATCCAGCTTCTACCTTTCATGAAATTAGAATTGAGTTTTTTGGGTTTTTTTTCCTTCAGTTATAGCTCAGTTTTATTTGGCAAGCAAAGGAAAATACATCCTCAAGGCATGAGGGCAGGCCAACCCAAAAGAAGTGCGGCTCAATTTTGAGTCCTCTTTTTCTGTGTTTTTCTCCTTCCCCTGAGCCTGCCCTATGTAAAGTGGGCTAGCCTGGAGGGCTCTTTGCTTCACTTGAAGTTCTCACTCTGGTCCTTCGACCTTCCTTGTTCTACTTTCGTGGGCTTTTTCCTCTTTGCCTTCTAGCCACTATGGAGCCAAATAGCTCCTTTTTACTATTCTACCTACCTAACATTCCCTGCTCAAGAGAGGGGAGGCCCAGTACTTTGGCAGCAGGGGTGTTGAGGTCTCTCTGGCTACTTCCTGCGGAACTGGGACAGCAAGGGCCTTTGGGCCTCCCCCTCTTGCTAATCTCAAGCCTCAGAGTCCTTATAGTGGTGT
Organism: Raphicerus campestris; assembly: GCA_006410735.1. Taxonomy (NCBI): domain Eukaryota; kingdom Metazoa; phylum Chordata; class Mammalia; order Artiodactyla; family Bovidae; genus Raphicerus; species Raphicerus campestris. The sequence goes on from SJYW01010954.1 coordinate 1,628,569, forward strand.
TCATCTACAGGTGAGTGACATTTTCCATGGTCGACTGTTTTATATATTCTTATTGAACTGGTACTGCATGTTGTAGCTTGTTGACCTGGGCAGAGACAAAACAGGTTAGACAATTGATAATACATGGAACAATCATAAGCAGCATCAGTATGGTGATAACAGGGAATAGTAGGGATATTCAGTTCAGTTCAGTCGCTCAGTCATGTCCAACTCTTTCGACTCCATGAATCGCAGCATGCCAGGCCTCCCTGTCCATCACCATCTCCCAGATTTCACTCAAACTCATGTCCATCAAGTCGGTGATGCCACCCAGCCATCTCATTCTGTCATCCCCTTCTCCTCCTGCCCCCAATCCCTCCTAGCATCAGGGTCTTTTCAAATGAGTCAGCTCTTCACATGAGGTGGCCAGAGTATTGGAATTCCAGCTTTAGTATCAGTCCTTCCAATGAACACCCAGGACTGATCTCTTTAGAGTGGACTGGTAGGACCTCCTTGCAGTCTAAGGGACTCAAGAGTCATCTCCAACACCACAGTTCAAAAGCATCAATTCTTCGGCGCTCC
>SJYW01010954.1:1629382-1672713 GCA_006410735.1 Raphicerus campestris
CACCCAAAATAAAGTCTGCCACTTTCTCCATCTACTTGCCATGAAGTGACAGGACCAGATGCCATGATCTTAGTTTTCTGACTGTTGAGCTTTAAGCCAACTTTTTCACTCTCCTCTTTCACTTTCATCAAGAGGCTTTTTAGTTCTTCACTTTCTGCCATAAGGGTGGTGTCATCTGCATATCTGAGGTTATTGATATTTCTCCTGGCAATCTTGATTCCAGCTTCTGCTTCATCCAGCCCAGCGTTTCTCATGATATACTCTGCATATAAGTTAAATAAGCAGGGAAACAATATACAGCCTTGACATACCTCTTTTCCTATTTGGAACCAGTCTGTTGTTCCAATGTCCAGTTCTAACTGTTGCTTCCTGACCTGCATACAGATTTCTCAAGAGGCAAGTCAGGTGGCTTGGTAGTCCCATCTCTTTCAGAATTTTCCAGTTTGTTGTGATTCACACAGTCAAAGGCTTTGGCATAGACAATAAAGCAGAAATAGATGTTTTTCTGGAACTCTTCCTTTTTCAATTATTGAAACAGGAGGTGGCAAGAGTGAACATCGAAACAGGAGATGGCAAGGGTGAACGTCAACATTTTAGGAATCAGTGAACTAAAATGGACTGGAATGGGTGAATTTAACTCAGATGACCATTATATTCACTACTGTGGGCAACAATCCCTTAGAAGAAATGGAGTAGCCATCATAGTCAACAAAAAAGTCCAAAATGCAGTACTTGGATGCATTCTCAAAAATGATAGAATGATCTCTGTTCATTTCCAAGGCAAACTATTCAATATCGTGGTACTCCAAGTCTATGCCCCAACCAGTAATGCTGAAGAAGCTGAAGTTGAATGGTTCTATGAAGACCTACAAGACCTTCTAGAACTAACACCCCCCAAAAGATGTCCTTTTCATTATAGGGGACTGGAATGAGAAGATTCCACATGCCAACTAAGCCCATGCACAACTACTAAGACCATGCTCTAGAGTCAACAACTATTGAGCCCAAGCACTGCAACTACTGAAGCATGCATGCTCTTAAGGTTTGAGAGCCACAACTAATGAGCCCCTGTGCTTCAACTACTAAAGCCTACATGCCCTAGAACCCTCATAGCACAACTACTGAGTCTTCATGCTACAGCTACTGAAGCCCATACCCCTAGGCCCTGTGCTCCACAATAAGAAGCCAACACAATGTGAAGCCCATGCACCACAACTAGAGAGTAGCCCCCACTGTCTAGAACTAGAGAAAGCCTGTGTGCAGCAATGAAGATCCAGCACAATCAGAAATCAGTAATTAAAAATAATACTTATGGAAAAACAGATGCTTTTACAATTGCAATTGAGTAAGATCTGACTTCCCGTCAGTATTCAAGAGAATACTTCCCAGATGAGGGGACATTTGAATAGGGTTCTGACTGATCACCAGGCTTTAGAGAGTGGAGAGGGCATTCCAGGCTGGTGGAACAGCTTAGGCAGAACAGCCCAGGCTAGGAAGTGTGGACGCATGTTTGAGGTATGGCAAGCAAGCTAGTTTGTCTGAAATGGAGGTTCTTGTCAGGAACAGCACGAGGTTAGGGCAGACTGAAGAGGGCATTGAATGTCAAACTGAGAGGTGAGCCTTTATCCTATAGGCAAAACAGAGGCTTTGGGGGCAGGATGGGGTGGCAGGATAGGTGTCCACTGATGAGAATGATTAACATGGCCAGAGATACATAAGAAAAAAGGACTATGTTAGGCAAAAACCAGCTACAAATTTGCAGGCATCCAGGCATATAAAGTGACCTGAGTAAGAGTTAGAGAAGGACACTTGGGGGGAAAAAGATATATATACGGGGCTTCCCTTGTGGCTCAGTTGGTACAGAATTTGCCTGCAATGCAGGAGACCTGGGTTCAATCCCTGGATTGGGAACATCCCCTGAAGAAGGGAAAGGCTTACCCACTCCAGTATTCTGGCCTGGAGAATTCCATGGACTGTATAGAGTCCATGGAGTCACAAAGAGTCAGACACGACTGAGTGACTTTCACTTCACTTTGCCCTTAACCTATTACTAATGTAAAATACATATGAGTTATCTGGAGTTGTTTCGGGGATTTTTGTTTGCTTTTGAAACACTATGTGACTGAAGCCTGTGCTATACTGATTACACTAATGACAGAAACAATATTGTAACAAATTCAATAAAGACTTTAAAAATGGTCATATTTTAAAAATCTTAAAAATAATAAATTCTCTGATGTTGAATGTGTGACCCACTAACTAAAGCCTTTCCAAATCCATTATATTCACATAGTTTCTTACTGGTTTGAATTCTCTTGTGTTTGATAAGGGAGGAGGTATGATGAAAGCTCCACTGCCTCTTAATAGAGCTTCGGTTTGGTGTGTCCTGTCTGATGTCGAGCAAAATGTGTCCTCTGACCAAAAGTCTTCCCACATTCGTTGCACTCCTAGGATCGCTTTCTGATATATAATTCAGTATATCCTCTGAGGTTTAGTGCTGTGTATTTTCCAGCCGAAAGCCTTCCTGCACTGGCTGAATTCGTAGGGTTTTTTCCCCAGCATGACTTTTCTGATGTTTAATAAGGGAGGCAGTGTGAGCAAAGGCTCTTCCACACTCATTACATTTGTAGGGTTTCTCTCCAGTATGGTGTCTATAATGCTGAGTGAGAGATGAACTCTGGCTGAAGGCTCTCCCACACCTATTACATTTGTAGGGTTTCTCTCCTGTATGAAATCTGTAGTGTACAATGAGAGAGGAACTCTGGCTGAAGGTTCTCCCACATTCTCTGCATTCATAGGGCTTTTCTCCAGTGTGAGTTCTCTGATGTTTAATAAGGGATGAAGTATGACCAAAGGCCCTTCCACATTCATTACATTTGTAGGGTTTCTCTCCTGTATGAAATCTGTAATGTAGAACAAGAGAGGAATTCTGGCTGAAGGCTCTTCCACATTCGCTGCATTCATAGGGCTTCTCTCCAGTATGAGTTCTCTGATGTTTAATAAGGGATGAAATATGACCAAAGGCTCTTCCACATTCACTGCACTCATAGGGCTTTTCTCCAGTGTGACATCTCTGATGGCGCTGAAGTTCTGACTGGAAATGGAACAACTTCCCACATTCATTGCATTTGCAAGATTTCTTCCCTGGTTGGGTTCTCCGAGAGTTACTTCTCCCTGAAGTCTGTCTGAATTCTGTATCACAATTATAGTATCCTTCTCCTGTGGGAACATGGTGTTGGTTAATAAGGACTCCTGAACTGGTCCCAAATTCACTCCATTTATGACCTCTTTTAAGGGTGGGAGGAGACTTTTGAGTGAGTGACGTTTCTTTCAGATGTCTCTCCTGTTTTTTTGGATGCATCTCTACCTGGTCATCCCAACCACAGGTTGCTTTCAGTTTGGAGGACCTGAGTTCATCTCTAATGTGTTTCTCCACTGATGCTCTCTGAAATAATTCTTCTTTGGAAAGTCCCTGACTTAGCATAGGTTCCTTGGCTTGAGGCCTTCTCTCCCAGTCTGGACAAAAACAAAAAAGACAGGCTGGTATTACCTGTTCTATGTGCCAAGAGGAAGTAAAGTCCTATGATAGATGTAAGATAATTAACCTTTAAGATAATACCTAAAAGAGGTGTACAGTCTCTTCCAAGAATGGTGTATGTCTGAAGAACATTTTGGAAGTGCCAAGAATAAGATAAGCAGGTAACTAGAGATTAGAAAAACCTTAAAAACAGTGTTGGGACTCCAGTACACAAGGTAAGGGCTTCCCTGGTGGCTCAGTGGTAAAGAATCAGCCTGCAGTGAAGAGATGCAGGTTCAATCCCTGGGTCAGGAAGGTCCTCTGGGAAGGAAATGGCAACCCACTCCAATATGCTTGCCTGGGAAAGTCCATGGACAGAGAGGAGCCTTGAGGGCTATAGTCCATGGAGTTGCAGTTGGACATGACTTAGCTACTAAACAACAGTAACACAAGGTAAATCCAAAGACTGTAAAGATGAGAGGAGGGTAGGAAGATGCCCTCCACAAAATCTTCCCTAAACACCTCAGTCCACACCACACATTATTATGTATTATATACATAGTATAATATACATACTGTATACATTTAACATCTATTACTGCATGTAACTGTGATAGCAGAATAATTATCCCCCAAAGATGTCCAAGTCCATCTGAACATATTTATGTTTTCAAATCCTAGGAACATATAAACACATTACTTTAAATGGCAGAAGAGACTTTGCAGATGTGATTAAGGGCACAGACCCTGAGGCTGGGAGATTATCATGAGTAATTCAGGTGAGCCCAGTCTAATCAAAATTAGAGACAGTTCCTGGCTGAGTCAGAGAGATGTGGTGTGAGAAAGACTCGACCCATCACTTCTGGCTCTGAAGGTGGAGGAAAGGACCCACAGGCTAAGGAATGTAGTAGTCTTTAGAAGCTGGGAATGCTCCTCAGCTTATAGCCAGCAAGAAAACGAGAAACTCAGTCTGACCATTGTAAGGAATTGGTTCTGCCAACAACACAGATGAACAGGAAACAGACTGTCCCCTAGACACTCCAGAAAGGAACTCAGCCATGCTGATACCTTGATTTAACAGTGTGAGACCCATACTTGATTCTGAGTTGTGAACTATAAGATAATAAACTTGTGTTGATTAAAGCCGCTAAGTTTGTGACAATTTGTTTCAGCAACAATAGAAAGCTAATACAATAATAGTGACTCTTCTGAAGAGAGAAATGACTGGCAATGCCTAAGCAGGGCTCCCACAGGCCAGATTTTGAGCCAGTAGGTCTTGTGGGGATCCTGAGGATCTGAATGTTTAACAAGCTCCCCTAGAGATTCTGAAACACACTATATTTGTAGAACCTATAAACAGACAGATACTGATGATGAGACTAGATCCAGATGCCAGACCCTTGCCCTCATTCTGGAAGGAAACACGATCAAGAGAGTACCAATACAGAGATCAGCATCTTCTGTCTGTCCTCTTCTGGAGTCTTGAGACCCAGACTGCGCTCTCAGGATTTGAGCCCTGCTTTGGGGAGCTTCAGCTCTGGCCTGAGGCTGATTCAAAGATGGACACAGACACAGACTGTCATCTCCTGCAGTATGCTTGGGTTGCACATGGCAGGCAAGAGAGCTTTGTGTCTGGAATTTTGTCCCAAAGGGTGGAGCCTATCACCCTGAGGTCTCAAGTCACAGGAATTCAAAGAGATGCCATCAAGAGCTGGTAAGAAGTGGTCTTTGTTCTTAGAACCACCTCTGTTGTAGTTCAACTTAATAAAGCCTGAAGTGTCTTCACCTTGACCTTCCTGACGTCATCTGTCAGGATGTCCTTGCTGGTAGCCCTTTAATTTCTGGGCTACTTAACTGTTCTGTTTGATCTGCTGCTAATTCTTTGTTATCCTTGCTGATACAGGACTTAACAACTGTTGGTCCTTAGACTCCATCTAACACTGATCGTGTGACATCTAGTGATGATGCACAGTCCCAAGAACCCTGAAGGGTGGGCAGAGATGGGCAGATGTTTATTTCTTATCCACATTACTCACAAGAAACAAAGGAAAGATAAACTCCAGAGAAGAAAATGAACATCTTTTCATACCAGAAAACATTATAGAAGCCTACAAATTCAGAATACTGGAGTGGAGGGCTCTTGGCAAGCAACTTCACCTTTTCAAAGAAAAGAGCTCCTGGCAAGTGACCGCACCTTCTCAAAGAAGAGGCCTCTGAACAATGGTTTAAAGGAACTTTCCAGTCACAGTTGGCCCTTATGATGTGTACTGTTGTTTTAGCCTGACTCTCACCTGAGTGGACACCTGTTGAGATTTCTCTTTCTAAAATACAGGGCTCTTCCCCTTCCTCCAACTGGCAGATCATATATGGTTTGGACACTGGAAACCCTGGTGGTAGAGAAGGAAAAGGATCATGGTATGGGTATGTAAGAGGCCAAGGCTTGTGAACAGCCTGCACTAAGCATGGTGAAGTCATAAAGCTTCTTACTCTGATCTGGCATACAGTGGGACTTTCCTACGAGGAGAAGAAATACTGAATCTCCTGGGCCCCAAGGGAAAATAAATGTCTAATTCTGGAATTTCAGGGCAAAAGTCAACCAACAGGCCCAGACACCCCTAGCTTTTAAATACCAAGGAACTAAAGATGGCCTGATGGGCAGGCTCTGGGCTTTGGAGGAGCTGAGCTCACCCAGGGAGGCCAGGTTCTTGAAATTCTCCAGCATCACCTCCCGGTACAGGTCCTTCTGAGTAGGGTCCAACTGCCCCCACTCCCACCAGGTGAATTCCACAGCCACATCCTCAAATGTCATCAGGTCCTGAAACACAGAAGACAATCTTGCACCCTTAGAGAGTACACTCATGGCCCTGGGAGAAGAGGAGATGGGTGTCTGAATAGAACCTTAGGGTGTACAAGAAGGCCAAGAGTTCCTGACTATCACAATGCCAGGTTTTATCATCTGAAAAATATTTTAAGCTGCTCCAGGGACTATGTCATCCTTACTACTCAGTATCCCACGCAATGCCCACAGATCTCAACATCAAACTGCTTAGAAATAAAATCAGGGCCTCAGGAGAATCAAACATTTAGAGATTCCACTTATGTGAGAGAAATAAATACAATCCATTTCCTCAATTTTCAGAATGTCTCACAATTTAGTGACATTTAAATAGAATCAATTAAAAATAACAAACTGGTTAAAATAAACTAAAAAACAAAATAAAATAATAACAATAACAAACTCTGCATTCTGAGTGTATTATAGTGTCAACAGTCTTCTAATTAAGTATTTTTGAAACTTGTGGCCTAGGATTTCGATGATAATTCTTACTAAGGCCAAATAAAATCATTTGGGGCTTAAAATAATTTATCCCATAACAGCTGCCAGCACACAGGTCAGTGAAAGTATGTAAAATGGACTTACAGTGAATTAGTCTTTTGTGAGTCTGATTAATATAAATCATCTCCCCAAAAAGCCTGATCATTTTTCAGTTTCTAAATGTGCAAAGTTGAGAGTGAGAACCCCAGATCTCAGGACCTCACAAGGTACAACCATTCTGTGGGTCCCAGCCAGAACTATCCTGTCAACCTCTATAATGATAATACTCTCAATTGACTTACATTGTACAATAAGCCATAAACTATGAACTAAAAAGCAAATAAGTGAAGGTAGTATAAACTCCTTTTACTTTCCCCTCAAAATGTTTAAAAGTCAAATCCCATTTAGATACTGATTACACAGAATAAGCCAAACAATTTTATATTAAAGGCAGTCCAAAATAATCAAATATGGAAAACTCACTACCTTAGTGAACCAAATGGTAGTTTGTACTATTTGTGCAAAATATTCATTGGCCCTCCCTACAGAATTGATTTTCCTACCCCACTGACTCAGATGTAGTCAAGTCATTCACTTTCACATTTGGAATGTGAAGCAAGTGACATGAGCTACTTATGAGCAAAAGCTTTTACAGTCAGCTTCTACAATTGCTGCTCTGAGAATGGCAAATGATCCCAGAGTGAAGATGTGGGGCAAAACCATAGCTTGCATGTAACGTGGACAAGAAATAAACCATTGTTGGTGTAAGCGTCTTAGGATTTGCTGTGTTATCACAGTATAACTAGTCTCAACTGACTCATTTAAAAAGCTGGTACTCCAGGTGTTCTGCCATAATAGAAAAGCCTAAAATACGTGATAATGGCTTCAGGGCCAGGCAGTAGAAAACACTGGCAAGACGGCAACCCATATAGTCTGGTGGCAAACTGTGTGGTAAAACTTGATGCAATAACTTGAAAGAGGAACAATGCAAGCATGAGCTGCTGATGTGACGAGACAAGAAGGGAATACAACATTAGTGGTATGAGCTGGTTGTCACTGGCTACATGTGACAAAAGTATGACACACACAAAAATTAGTCTAAGAGTTTGCTGATTTGCAAAATAAAAATGTAAGGCAAAGAGAAAGTGTCCAGAGGGGCTTCCCTGGCTGTCCAGTGGTTAAGACTCTGGGCTTCCAATTCAGGGGAAGTGGGTTCAGTCCCTGGTTGGAGAACTAAGATCCCACATGCCACATGGCATAGCAAAAAAAAAAAAAAATTTTTTTTTAAATATTTTAAAAGAAGAAGAAAGTGTCCCAGAAATTCCAGGACTTGCAAGCTTGGAGATTTAATGAATACTCATTTCCAACTGGTCAAAGACAAAACAGATATAGCTTTTACATGACAAAAGGTGATTAAAACCCAGCCTAATGGCAAGGACTAAGTCATGAGTGTGATTGTCAGACCTTTTATTTCAGTTCAGCTCCCAGTAAATCCTCTCAGTGGGACCAAATTGCTCAGAGTGACTAAAAGTAAGGTTTGCCAAGGAAACCCCAGAAGCTCCATAATTAAGTCTAAAGAGAGGGGCATATTTCAGTAACAACTGTGGTAAAAGCTATTGATACACGAAGCTAATAGAAGCAAATGCACAGAAAGCTGGTCAGGTTTTTGAGAGTCACACTGAAGTTGCAAGACTTGAAACAATCCTTGGGCCATCGAACTACTCAGGATAAAAAAGCTGCTTAGCCCTCAAAAAAAGTTTAGTATCATCTTCATATGCAACCAAGGGAGATACTGCAAAAGGAAAGAACTTCTGGAGGGCAGAGCCAAGAGCCAAGGAGAACACTGGACTGGGAGCTGTACCCAGACAGCAGAACCCAGACACATAAAAGACCCCTGCCCCCAATCCCAAGGCCAGGGTCCTCAGTGTGTCACCACACTAATCCAGGAAGATAACAGGTGCACAGGGGCCCAGACTCACTGAGCAGAGGGCCCTGGGGCAAGAAGACCAGCAAAAGCCTTGATGGGCTCTGCCTCCTGCAGAGCAGGAATTGGGTCCAGTTCCCTTTGGCTCCAGAGAAAAGGAGACAAACCTCTCCATAGTTCAGGCATTTAAGAAAACTNGGGACCAAGGGATTCCAACTCCACTCTGCTGTTTTGTGAGACCAAGATCTAATTCTTGAGATTCTACTTTTCCTTATTCCAAGGTGCTGCCTGGTTACTTGGGGTAATCTGTCTCCACCCCACCCCCACCCCAAGCCGCAATAGTGTGGAGGCGCTGTAGAGGGGAAGCGATGGAGTGGAGAGAACTTCTAGCCGTTGGGATGCGGGCGCCTACCCTCCGAAGGAGCACAGTGGCCAGAGAGAAGTGCTAGTGGGTGGGTGGCGCCCTCTGCCAGTTACAGTTGCGGGGTGAATGTCCCTCTCGAGGCGGGTTTTGGCTCGGCAGAGCACGTCCTCCGGGGTCGGAGCCCAGAGTAGACACTGAGGAAGCGGCGGCCCCTGTGGCGTCCAGAAAGGAGCTCTCCGAGGGACTGAGCACCTCTGGAGACCCAGCACAGCCGCGAGGTTCCACGGATGCACAGCCCCGAGCGCAGAAAGTAGCCTGGCCCGCCACCCGCGGGGTCCTCTGGGAAGCAGCGTCCAGAGATGCGCGCCGCGCCCTGCGGAGAATTCTGGGAATTGTAGTTCAGCAGCGAGTTCGCCCCGGCGCGACTCAGCCCCGCAGGCTCCTAGATGCCTTTGTCCCCTGCCGAGCCTACTCAGTGTTGTTCTTGAGGTTGAGCCTGGGGTCCAGGAGGACTGAGTGCGTGCTCTCTCCCCCGAAGGAGGGCCGAGGAAGGCCCCGGGGTGGAGGGCGCCGAGCAGCCCAGCGAGGGTCGCGCAGCGTTCCCGGGCCTCTAGGTGGACCCGCGCGGTGGACCCCAGGCCCCTCGCGGCTTCCCCGCTCCCTTTCCCGCAGTCGTCACCAGCGCTAGCGTGGAGGGAGTCACCGTGGAGCCGAAGGGCAGAGGTGAGGATTTCAGAGGGATGCCGCCTGCTGGAGAGAAAAAAGGAGAAAGGCTGCCCTCTGGCTGGGGCAGGCTCAGGAAGAACACACATAACGCCTCCTACGAGTTGATCTCACTTTGGGGTTTAAGGCCCCGACTTGCATTGCCCTGCTGGACTTTCGGGTGCCCTGCCGTCTCTAAGTTGATGTATGCCTTCTATGCCCGCGAAATCGACAGATCTGAACATTTGGCTTTTTGATAATGACATTTGTTCTCACAGGAGCCCTGTAAGGCTGTTGTAGAGGAAGGAGAATATCCAAACGGACCCATTTGGCAGATGGGGAAAGTGGGGATTTGAGAAGTCACAGGATTTGTTTAGTGCCCTGGATTTTTTTTCCCACATGGCCCATTGTTTTTCTGAGAAAGCCAGTATTCAAAAATAATTTAACTAGTCTTTCATCCTGTAAACCTGGAATAGAACAGGAATGACTCATTAAATGAGTCAGGGATTGACATAATCGGGACTCCGCGTTTATTTTGACTGTCACTCAGCAGATAAGAGATATAAATAAATATGTCTTTAAGTGTCCAGGATCTTACAGCAATGTTCTGCTGGAATTTAAAGGCAAAGTAGCAGTTTCATGCATTGGAGAAGGAAATGGCAACCCCCTCCAGTGTCCTTGCCTGGAGAATCCCAGGGACGGGGGAGCCTGGTGGGCTGCCGTCTATGGGGTTGCACAGAGTCAGACACGACTGAAGTGACTTAGCAGCAGCAGCAGCAGTAGGAGATTCCTGAGGCAGCCATAGTCATGGCTGTCTTGCTTCAGAGATGTGGAATTGTCCGTTTCTTCCCTGTGTTGATTCTTCCTAGGTAACAAGTAGTTGTGTCTGGCAGTTTCTGGGAGTTTACTGCAAACAAGAGTAGTCACCCTGGTTCCTGTTTCTATTTATAGGGTCACTTTCTGAGGATTCAGACCTTCCTCAGGCTGGAAACCCCGAAGAAAATGGCCTTACCACTGTGCTGCTGACCTGTCCATCCCAGGTGGGTTTAAATTTCTTATTTTTTTCTGTTCTCGGGACATGAACATGATTTCCAGCATTGTTATGGATTTGCTCAGCCCTGATTCCTAGCCCACTGGCTTCATCCTGATAAACTGATGAATGATGAGCCTGATAGTAATTGCTCCTGTCTTGTGTAGAACTTTCCCTCCTGGCGTGACTTCTCTGTCTGCTTAGTACTAGATGTGCACAAGCTCTTCTGTGCTGTAATTGGCCTGCTGGTGAGATGCAAAGGAATAAAAGCCAGTTGCCTCTGCCTCCTGCAGTTTACTGAGGAAACAAGGTATAGATAAGGAAGATAAACAGGGGCTTCCCTGGTGGTCCAATGGTTAAGAATCCACCTTCTGATACAAGGAACACTAGTTGAATCTGTGGTCAGGGAAGATCCCACGTGCCCTGGGGCAACTAAGCCCTTACACTGCAACCAATGAGCCCATGTGCCACAACTACCGAAGCCTGCACACCCTGGAGCCTGTGCTCTGCAACAAGAGAAATGACCACAATGAGAAGCCCTCACACTGCAACTAGAGAGTACCCCTCGCTTAACACAATTAGAGAAAGCCTACATGCAGCAACAAACACCTAGCACAACCAAAAAAAAATTTAAAAATATTTTAAAAATTAAACAGCAAGAGGAAATATTTATTTTTCTAATGCAGAAAATTTTTAAATACTGAAATTACTAGTACAACAAAGCATTATGTTCCAGTTAAAATAAATTAATCAATTACAAAAAAATTTCACTTCTGACCACAGACTATACATTGCCTTGTAAGAGCGGTGGCCACCAAAAGAACATCATTTCCTTTCATTAGTTGTGTATAAGGATTTAATTCTCGACTTTAAGATAGTAAGATTTTTAAATAAAGAAACTTTTCAAAATCGAAAAAAGAATAGAAAGAAATTACTAGTACAGACAAGTCATCATAGGCCTTGAAGAGGTTTTCCATCCTCTAGAGTTTTTAGAGGGGGAAATGCTGGTGTAAAAGCTGCATTTTGAAAGACAAGAGAGAGTACATAGTTGGAAAATAGAATATAGGAATATTCCAAGAGAGAGAACAGCTTTGGATAAAAGTCTCCAGGTGATGAGAGAGTCAGAGATTTTCAGAGAAAATGTCTGTCACCGTGGAGTAAGCTGGATGGAGTGTGGTGAGAGAAGCACATGCCTCTGTAGCCAGACCACAGGAAAGTCTACACAGGATCATTTTTTAACTTCTTGTTTATTTTTTGAAACTTGTGCTCGGTTGTGCCGGGTCTTTGTTGCCGTGCTCAGGCCTTCGCTGGTGGCCACAGTGGAGGCTCCTCTTTGCTGTGGCGCACGGGCTTCTCGTGGCGGCCGCTCTTGCTGCAGAGCACGGGCTCTAGGTGTGTGGGCTTCAGTAATTATGGCTCAGGGGCTCGGTAGTGGTGGTGCATGGGCTTAGTTGCTCCTTGGTGTGTGGACTCTTCCTGAATCAGGTATCAAATCTGTGTCCCCTGCATCGGCAGGCAAATTCTTAACCACTGGAAAGGGTTAACCACCCTTCCTAACCACCAGGGAAGCCTCATACAGGATCTTACTTCAAAGACAGATAAGGCCCCGTGAAAGTTTTTAGAGTCCCAGCAAGACAAAACATGCCAAGACTGATTAAACAGAGAAGATGAGTCAAGGTGCCCTGTAGGATCTGGAGCAGGACCCTGGGAGAACAGCAGACCTTGTGGTAAAGGCACTGGGACTGCCCGTCATCCTCATATCCACCTCACAACATCCAGGTGCTGACAATTTATGAAAAGCTCTGGGAGGAAACACCGGTACTGATTCTGACCTGGATGGGTAAATGTCTTTCAGAGGAGGAGAAGTAGGTGACAGAGGATGAGATGGTTGGGTGGCATCACCAACTCAATGAACATGAGTTTGAGCAAACTCCAGGAGACTGTGAAGCACAGGGAAGCCTGGTGTGCTGCAGTCCACAGGGTTGCAAAGAGCCCTACACAACTGAGAGACTGAGCAACAGCTTTCAGAGGAAAGGGGGGAGATCTGCTGTCTACTGGACAGTGCGTGATTGGTNGAAACACCGGTACTGATTCTGACCTGGATGGGTAGATGTCTTTCAGAGGAGGAGAAGTAGGTGACAGAGGATGAGATGGTTGGGTGGCATCACCAACTCAATGGACATGAGTTTGAGCAAACTCCAGGAGACTGTGAAGCACAGGGAAGCCTGGTGTGCTGCAGTCCACAGGGTTGCAAAGAGCCCTACACAACTGAGAGACTGAGCAACAGCTTTCAGAGGAAAGGGGGGAGATCTGCTGTCTACTGGACAGTGCGTGATTGGTTTACTTATCCTCCAGGCCCCACACAGGCACACTGAGCAGCAGTTCCCTCCAAAAATGAGTGATTGCTGAGGTTTTCTCAGAACTAAAGCCTGAAAGGAAGTTCTAGATAATCTGTCCCTGCTACCTTGCTTGTAAAGAAAAGACACTGTATAAATTATATTGCCTGTGCTGAACACTCCTGAAGCATATGACCTTAAGGCACCCTAACTTAAAATGGGAAGTGATTTCATAGTTAGAAAATAGTGTTAGAAAAATAGTTAACTTATTCTGAGCAGAGAATATTCAAGTAGGTAGTTCTTTTAACTTTATTTCATTATGTGAATTACTTTACCAGTTGTTTTTGGAGGATATATATACATATGTGTGTATGTATAGTCATAATTGGGGCTTAAAATGCTGTTTTATAAATAAATCTATATGTGTTGCAAACATCTTAATATTTTAAATATATACACACTTAACAAACTTTTTAGCCAGTCCAATACATTTATATTCAAGGGGCTATGGCAAAAGTGGCGTTTCAAAGAAACCCATAACTGGTTTATTTGCTAGCATCCCAGGGATTGGTCTCTTTCAATGTATCTCCTTTAACTTGAAGTTGTATAGAAAAAAGTTTTAATAGAATTAGAAAAATTATGAGACATTTGTTTTGTCATTCATGAACAGATTCAGCTATAGATTCAAAGGAACACTACCCACGCTGCTTACTCTCCCTACATTTGAGTGAACAATCTAAACTTTTTGCCTGTCATCTAGGTCAAGGGAAGGTAAAGTAAACACTTCTGCAGTGTTTTCAACATTTGATGAACTTGCGTTCCCCTCGCACCTTTGTCCCCATGCACACTTTCATAGAACACCCCATTTAAACTTGTTTCTATTCATTCTTGTTCAAACGTTCCTCCTTTCAACTCGTTGACAAATATTTACAGTGTTCCTGCTCTGTGCCAGAGATTAGGGCTGCTTCATTGAGCCAAATTAAACCTGGTCTCCGCTCCTGTGGAGATTAGTGTCTAATGGGACAGATGTTCATCAGAGTCCTCTCACCATGTGCATAACCCGGGAAAAGGGAAAACCCATGGTGCTACAACCTAGAGAGTCAGGGAAGGCTTCCCTGAGCTGAGAGCCAAAGTGTGAGTAGGATCAAAATAGCTGAAAGCGGGACTTTCCTGGTGATCCAGTGGTTAAGACTCCCATGCTTCCAATGCAAGGGGCACAGGTTTGATCCCTGGTATGGAAACTAAGATCCCCCATGCCACGTGGCATAGCCAAAAAATTTTTTAAATAAATACAATTTTTTAAAAAAACAGCTGAAAGGATGGGGCAAAGGGGGAACTTTCAGGAACAGGAAGCAACATGTATAAAGGGGCAGAAGTAGTTGTGGTCTACATTTCAGGCAGCCACTAGCTGGAGCACAGAGAATTCAAGAGGAGTGGAGTGAGACGGGATAGAGAGTAGATGGTGGGAGTGGGTGGCAGAGTAGTCAGACTGATTGGGGAGAAACGGTGAAAGCACTGGGAACTAATAATAATTGGGGCTTAAAATGCTGTTTTGTAAATAAATCTGTATACTGCAACGCGTGTAGCAAACATCCTCATTTTTTTTTAAATATATTGGACTGATTATATTGTCAAAGGAAAACTAGAAGGAAAAGTAACTCCTATTTATTGAATCTCTTGTATTTTTAAACCCTATCATAAAGAAAGTGCTTAATTTATATTTCCTCTACTCTCCCATGTCTAAATAGTAAGGATTTCTATAGTTCTATCATTTAACTTGTCGATACATAAACTAGGAACTTGGTATCCTTGGATTTTACCCTGAAGATGTTCCTTCCCAGCTTCAGGTTATATTCAATTCTGGTGATGGAGGTCAGGAACGAGTCTGTGGTTGTAAACTCATCAGTGTTGGAATGGTAGAGGTCATTTTGCCTAACCTTCCTATTCTCCCTGTCTTCCTTCTCCTGTGCTATCTTCTTGAGTCCTGCCCAGAGGCTTCTGGTAGGAGGTCCCTTGGTGAGCACTGATGTGGTTGGTTTTCAGGGATCGATGATCAGGGACATGGCCGAGGCTCTCACCCAGTGGGAACAGCTGAACCCTCCGCCGGGAGGCGAGCCTGAGAAGCCTAGGAATCTGGTCTTGCTCGGTAAGCAGCACTCCCACCCCACCCCCACCCTGAAAAATTACACAGTGTGGTACCTTGGCTTCCTCAGTTCCTAGGAGCTCTCAGATTCTTAGATGCAATGATTCTTAATCCTGGTGTAAGGCAGGTATCTTCTACTCTTTGTTTCTAAACACAAGCTTAACACTTCTAGAATCAGAAGTGAACACCTTTTAAAAATTGTATTTGCCAAGGCAGTAGCCATCCTTCTTCCCTATTTCTTGACTGAGGATACTGAGACAAAGTTCTAGGAGAAATACCTCTTAAGAAATGGGTCTGGAGAAGGAATGGCAACCCACTCCAGTATTCTTGCTTGGGAAATCCCATTGACACAGGAGCCTGGTGGGCTATAGTCTATGGGGTCACAAAGAATTGGACACTTGGCAACTAAACAACAGCAAATACTGTCAAGCAGATTGTGATTTGGGACGTACTTCTTCATGAAAATGATACATAAAATGGAGATTGAAGTGACCTAGCAATATGGAATATAGAATTTTATAAGAAATTTGTATAGAATAATAGTAGCAAATATTCAAATAATAAATCTGTGGCTAAAGGGGAAAAAAAACAAGGAAATGGGTGCTTTTTCTTTTAATAGGGAGAGGTGAAAACAAGTGATTCACTGGTTCTGAACTCAAGTAGACCCCATATCAATCTTCCTAACTTCTTCAGAGAAATCCTGTCTTATCCTGTTTTTTCTGACAAGCAAGTCGCTAACACTGAACATATATACTGAGACTCCTTTTTCTTTCCCTGTAAACAGGGCTTCCAATTTCCAAGCCTGATGTAATCTCTCAGTTGGAGAGTGTGGAGGCACTGGAAAGAAAAGTCTCAAAAGCAGCTAATCCAGGTGAGTGACTGTCGGAAACCATGAACAGAAAACCCAGATGGGAACAGCGTCTTAGAAATGCTTGATTTTGCTAGACCCAAGGAAAGGTTAAAGTGTCATTCTCCTGGGCCTTATTGTATCTCTGTGGATGATGATGTTATAAAATCATAGGTTTATTTTTTGGAAAACAAATACTTTCCATCCTTTCAAATTAGTTCTCTTCTCCAAATAAGGTGAAGTGAAATCAACTCTTNTGTATTTTTAAACCCTATCATAAAGAAAGTGCTTAATTTATATTTCCTCTACTCTCCCATGTCTAAATAGTAAGGATTTCTATAGTTCTATCATTTAACTTGTCGATACATAAACTAGGAACTTGGTATCCTTGGATTTTACCCTGAAGATGTTCCTTCCCAGCTTCAGGTTATATTCAATTCTGGTGATGGAGGTCAGGAACGAGTCTGTGGTTGTAAACTCATCAGTGTTGGAATGGTAGAGGTCATTTTGCCTAACCTTCCTATTCTCCCTGTCTTCCTTCTCCTGTGCTATCTTCTTGAGTCCTGCCCAGAGGCTTCTGGTAGGAGGTCCCTTGGTGAGCACTGATGTGGTTGGTTTTCAGGGATCGATGATCAGGGACATGGCCGAGGCTCTCACCCAGTGGGAACAGCTGAACCCTCCGCCGGGAGGCGAGCCTGAGAAGCCTAGGAATCTGGTCTTGCTCGGTAAGCAGCACTCCCACCCCACCCCCACCCTGAAAAATTACACAGTGTGGTACCTTGGCTTCCTCAGTTCCTAGGAGCTCTCAGATTCTTAGATGCAATGATTCTTAATCCTGGTGTAAGGCAGGTATCTTCTACTCTTTGTTTCTAAACACAAGCTTAACACTTCTAGAATCAGAAGTGAACACCTTTTAAAAATTGTATTTGCCAAGGCAGTAGCCATCCTTCTTCCCTATTTCTTGACTGAGGATACTGAGACAAAGTTCTAGGAGAAATACCTCTTAAGAAATGGGTCTGGAGAAGGAATGGCAACCCACTCCAGTATTCTTGCTTGGGAAATCCCATTGACACAGGAGCCTGGTGGGCTATAGTCTATGGGGTCACAAAGAATTGGACACTTGGCAACTAAACAACAGCAAATACTGTCAAGCAGATTGTGATTTGGGACGTACTTCTTCATGAAAATGATACATAAAATGGAGATTGAAGTGACCTAGCAATATGGAATATAGAATTTTATAAGAAATTTGTATAGAATAATAGTAGCAAATATTCAAATAATAAATCTGTGGCTAAAGGGGAAAAAAAACAAGGAAATGGGTGCTTTTTCTTTTAATAGGGAGAGGTGAAAACAAGTGATTCACTGGTTCTGAACTCAAGTAGACCCCATATCAATCTTCCTAACTTCTTCAGAGAAATCCTGTCTTATCCTGTTTTTTCTGACAAGCAAGTCGCTAACACTGAACATATATACTGAGACTCCTTTTTCTTTCCCTGTAAACAGGGCTTCCAATTTCCAAGCCTGATGTAATCTCTCAGTTGGAGAGTGTGGAGGCACTGGAAAGAAAAGTCTCAAAAGCAGCTAATCCAGGTGAGTGACTGTCGGAAACCATGAACAGAAAACCCAGATGGGAACAGCGTCTTAGAAATGCTTGATTTTGCTAGACCCAAGGAAAGGTTAAAGTGTCATTCTCCTGGGCCTTATTGTATCTCTGTGGATGATGATGTTATAAAATCATAGGTTTATTTTTTGGAAAACAAATACTTTCCATCCTTTCAAATTAGTTCTCTTCTCCAAATAAGGTGAAGTGAAATCAACTCTTAAATATTTATTAATAATTTGGGTGCAAGGCTCTAAACCAGGCTTTTTAATATATGCTATTTTATTAATATCTCTTCAGGATAAGTTGACTTTTTATCTCAGACCAGTGACCATAAATTGGTCTCTGAGTCTTCCCTTGCCTTACTGTCTATCTAAATGGGAGCAGCATAGCATAGTGGTTAAGAGTGCAAGACTTTGGAACCACTTTTCCTGGGTTCAAAGCCAATTTGAACTACTCATCAGCTCTAACCTCTAACAGGTGAATTATCCATTTGTTTGGTCAGTAGGTTGTATAGTGCTCTTTTGCTACCCATGGACTATAGCCTGCCAGGCTTCTCTGTCCATGGGGGATTTCTGGACAAGAATACTGGAGTGGGTTGCCATTTCCTTCTCCAGGGGATCTTTCCAACCAAGGGACTGAACCNTCCTTCTTCCCTATTTCTTGACTGAGGATACTGAGACAAAGTTCTAGGAGAAATACCTCTTAAGAAATGGGTCTGGAGAAGGAATGGCAACCCACTCCAGTATTCTTGCTTGGGAAATCCCATTGACACAGGAGCCTGGTGGGCTATAGTCTATGGGGTCACAAAGAATTGGACACTTGGCAACTAAACAACAGCAAATACTGTCAAGCAGATTGTGATTTGGGACGTACTTCTTCATGAAAATGATACATAAAATGGAGATCGAAGTGACCTAGCAATATGGAATATAGAATTTTATAAGAAATTTGTATAGAATAATAGTAGCAAATATTCAAATAATAAATCTGTGGCTAAAGGGGAAAAAAAACAAGGAAATGGGTGCTTTTTCTTTTAATAGGGAGAGGTGAAAACAAGTGATTCACTGGTTCTGAACTCAAGTAGACCCCATATCAATCTTCCTAACTTCTTCAGAGAAATCCTGTCTTATCCTGTTTTTTCTGACAAGCAAGTCGCTAACACTGAACATATATACTGAGACTCCTTTTTCTTTCCCTGTAAACAGGGCTTCCAATTTCCAAGCCTGATGTAATCTCTCAGTTGGAGAGTGTGGAGGCACTGGAAAGAAAAGTCTCAAAAGCAGCTAATCCAGGTGAGTGACTGTCGGAAACCATGAACAGAAAACCCAGATGGGAACAGCGTCTTAGAAATGCTTGATTTTGCTAGACCCAAGGAAAGGTTAAAGTGTCATTCTCCTGGGCCTTATTGTATCTCTGTGGATGATGATGTTATAAAATCATAGGTTTATTTTTTGGAAAACAAATACTTTCCATCCTTTCAAATTAGTTCTCTTCTCCAAATAAGGTGAAGTGAAATCAACTCTTAAATATTTATTAATAATTTGGGTGCAAGGCTCTAAACCAGGCTTTTTAATATATGCTATTTTATTAATATCTCTTCAGGATAAGTTGACTTTTTATCTCAGACCAGTGACCATAAATTGGTCTCTGAGTCTTCCCTTGCCTTACTGTCTATCTAAATGGGAGCAGCATAGCATAGTGGTCAAGAGTGCAAGACTTTGGAACCACTTTTCCTGGGTTCAAAGCCAATTTGAACTACTCATCAGCTCTAACCTCTAACAGGTGAATTATCCATTTGTTTGGTCAGTAGGTTGTATAGTGCTCTTTTGCTACCCATGGACTATAGCCTGCCAGGCTTCTCTGTCCATGGGGGATTTCTGGACAAGAATACTGGAGTGGGTTGCCATTTCCTTCTCCAGGGGATCTTTCCAACCAAGGGACTGAACCCATGTCTCCTGTGTTGGCAGGTAGATTCTTTGCCGTCTGAGCCATATGGAAATTATCCATTCTGTGACTCAAATTTGCCATCAGTAAAATGGGGAATATGTAATGCAGATAACAATAGCTCTTAACTCATAGGGTAGTTGTGAGGATCCAGTGAAATAGTCTAAGAGAAATGCTTAGAACAGTACCTGGCTATATGCTAAACAAATGATAACTAAGGATTAAGTCCTGCTAACTCTTTGAAAGATTTGAGCCTGTCTCTTCTGTCAAACTGGATCCTGTAATAGACCACCAGCTAATTATACTTTCTTTAATTTTTAATTATATTTTCTTATCCTTGTCTACTTAGGCAGCATATTACTGCCAGATTCCCCACTGTGAGCTACTTAACTCTTCCAGTTCTGTATTCCTCTTCCTGCCCTCAAGACCTTTGCTAATCTACCTGCCTAGTCACTGTACCTTCTCTCTTCAACTTGAACCCTTAACACCAGACAGGCAAGTCTCTGACTACCTTGCACTAACCATGTGTTCTCTATGAATGTTTGGGGCTTCAGTTCTTCCACTCCCTTTAGCTGAAAGTCCGTTTGCCTTTAACCTGTTTCTACCTACTTGTCCTTAAAAATCCCAGCACTTCCCTGATTATATGTCATTGAGAACATTGTATTGTATTGATTTATGTCATGTAAAGTCTTGGTTGGAATAGATACTGATGACCATTTAAGCCTGGAATATTTAAACATTGCTAGTGGTGCAGCTTTCCCCGTCCCCTCCCCCAAACTCTTACTAAGAAGTCTAGGATTTGAGGCCCAATCTGACTAATCTGAGTCTGTGAGGGGTTTGAATTTCANTGAAGTGAAATCAACTCTTAAATATTTATTAATAATTTGGGTGCAAGGCTCTAAACCAGGCTTTTTAATATATGCTATTTTATTAATATCTCTTCAGGATAAGTTGACTTTTTATCTCAGACCAGTGACCATAAATTGGTCTCTGAGTCTTCCCTTGCCTTACTGTCTATCTAAATGGGAGCAGCATAGCATAGTGGTTAAGAGTGCAAGACTTTGGAACCACTTTTCCTGGGTTCAAAGCCAATTTGAACTACTCATCAGCTCTAACCTCTAACAGGTGAATTATCCATTTGTTTGGTCAGTAGGTTGTATAGTGCTCTTTTGCTACCCATGGACTATAGCCTGCCAGGCTTCTCTGTCCATGGGGGATTTCTGGACAAGAATACTGGAGTGGGTTGCCATTTCCTTCTCCAGGGGATCTTTCCAACCAAGGGACTGAACCCATGTCTCCTGTGTTGGCAGGTAGATTCTTTGCCGTCTAAGCCATATGGAAATTATCCATTCTGTGACTCAAATTTGCCATCAGTAAAATGGGGAATATGTAATGCAGATAACAATAGCTCTTAACTCATAGGGTAGTTGTGAGGATCCAATGAAATAGTCTAAGAGAAATGCTTAGAACAGTACCTGGCTATATGCTAAACAAATGATAACTAAGGATTAAGTCCTGCTAACTCTTTGAAAGATTTGAGCCTGTCTCTTCTGTCAAACTGGATCCTGTAATAGACCACCAGCTAATTATACTTTCTTTAATTTTTAATTATATTTTCTTATCCTTGTCTACTTAGGCAGCATATTACTGCCAGATTCCCCACTGTGAGCTACTTAACTCTTCCAGTTCTGTATTCCTCTTCCTACCCTCAAGACCTTTGCTAATCTACCTGCCTAGTCACTGTACCTTCTCTCTTCAACTTGAACCCTTAACACCAGACAGGCAAGTCTCTGACTACCTTGCACTAACCATGTGTTCTCTATGAATGTTTGGGGCTTCAGTTCTTCCACTCCCTTTAGCTGAAAGTCCGTTTGCCTTTAACCTGTTTCTACCTACTTGTCCTTAAAAATCCCAGCACTTCCCTGATTATATGTCATTGAGAACATTGTATTGTATTGATTTATGTCATGTAAAGTCTTGGTTGGAATAGATACTGATGACCATTTAAGCCTGGAATATTTAAACATTGCTAGTGGTGCAGCTTTCCCCGTCCCCTCCCCCAAACTCTTACTAAGAAGTCTAGGATTTGAGGCCCAATCTGACTAATCTGAGTCTGTGAGGGGTTTGAATTTCACCTCCCTACACACTGCTCGTTTTTTGAAAAAAAACTTGGTTCTGGCTTACTCTTTCAAGTGTTTTCAGTGTGGAGTGATCAGAACTGCTAAGTTGCCTTTCAATTACTATTTAATTTAGAGATCTGGACTACCTTGAATGCTAGCTTCTGGGATTTGTGTCACACTTTGAGACAGTGGAACCAACAAAGATTTTTGTGTTAAGAGGTATGGGTTTAGAAGTTCAGTCTGCTAGTAGTGATTGGGACATACTAGAACAAGAAAAGATTGGTAGTAAGGTCAGCTGACAATGGACATTCTCAGAACAAGATACTCTGATAAGATTGTGACAGTGGGCAGTCCCTGAAAGACCATCCCTCTCTGATCCCAGCCCAGTCTCCACCAGACCATGTTTGTTATCTGCTGTTTTCCCCGTCACCTCTGTTTCATCTTGTTCTATTACTCTTTCTCATTTCCTCCCCTGCTAGACACAGGACTGTTGAGTACCTGCTCACCTCTCCCTTTATGCTTCTACACCCCTTTGCCCAGTCATCTTTGTTTTCTCCTACTCTCTCAAGATTGCAAGGCTATTTGTGAGAACTTCCAAGCTCCTGTGTTCCCTGTAAGCATTTTTTGTTTGCTTCATTATTTTCCTTTCACAGCAATTATTTTTCTCCTAGTGTAAGAAATGATAACATTGTAGTTTTGTTTATTTCAGACTGGGATACAGGACCAGAGAGCAAGGAGGTAACCCCAGAGCAGGATATTTCTGAAGAAGAATCAACCCCTGGGGTGTTAGTAGAGAGATTTCCAAAGGAAAGTTCTAGTGAATGTGAAGATTCTTTAAAGAATCAGCAGGAAAACCATGAGAAATATTTAATACAAGAGGTTGGCCCTCAGACAAAACCTTCTGGGGAGAGAAGCTACCAGTGTGATGAATTTGGAAGAAATTTGAGTCGCAGGTCATTACTCATCCAACAGCAAGGAGAGAGACGACACAGCCGTGATTCATTTAAAAAGAACTTGAAGCAAAATTCAGATATAATGAAACATGAAAAAATCTGTGCAGGAAAGAAACCTTGGAAGTGTAATGAGTGTGAGAAGGCCTTTAGTTATTACTCTGCTTTTGTCTTGCATCAGCGAATTCACACAGGAGAAAAACCCTATGAATGTAATGAATGTGGTAAAGCCTTCAGTCAGAGCATACACTTGACTCTGCACCAGAGGATTCACACAGGAGAGAAACCTTACAGATGTCACGAATGTGGGAAAGCCTTCAGTCACCGCTCAGCCCTTATTAGGCATCATATAATTCATACTGGGGAGAAACCTTATGAATGCAATGAATGCGGGAAGGCCTTCAATCAGAGTTCATACCTCACTCAACATCAGCGAATTCATACTGGAGAGAAACCTTACGAGTGTAATGAATGCGGGAAGGCCTTCAGCCAAAGCACATTCCTTACCCAGCATCAGGTCATCCACACTGGAGAGAAACCCTATAAGTGTAATGAGTGTGGAAAAGCTTTCAGTGATCGCTCAGGCCTCATTCAGCACCAGAGAACTCATACCGGGGAGAGGCCTTATGAGTGTAACGAATGTGGGAAGGCCTTTGGCTACTGCTCAGCCCTGACTCAGCACCAGAGAACTCACACTGGGGAGAAACCCTACAAGTGCAACGATTGTGCCAAAGCCTTCAGTGACCGTTCAGCCCTTATCCGTCATCAGAGAACACACACTGGAGAGAAACCTTACAAGTGTAAGGACTGTGGAAAAGCCTTCAGCCAGAGCTCATCTCTTACAAAGCATCAGAAAACTCACACTGGAGAAAAACCCTATAAGTGTAAGGAATGTGGAAAGGCTTTCAGCCAGAGTTCATCCCTTTCTCAACATCAGAAAACTCATTCTGGAGGGAAAGTCAGGGAATATGGAAAAGCCTTTAGTGAGCATTCAGCCTTCAACCAGCAAAAGAGAATTGATACTGGATAAAAACAATGTAAATGCATTACATTCAGAACATCATTACTAAACAATTACTATAATGCTGTGAGGGTTACAAAGAAATTAAGAATATGTTACAAAAGAGATTTAATTGAGAAGTCATTGGTGATATGGGACATAGCTTACTCAGAATGTGAGAAAAGAGTTTTTCATTAAAAAAAAAAATATCCTGACAGAGGACACTGAATTTCCATAGGGAGAGAAGGTAATTATTTCCAACACCCTGATGTGTATGTAAGCTACCAAATCCTTGCACAAGAAACAGGGTGTGCCATGATGGAAAGAGGACATCTTGACTGGGCTAGATGGTCTCATAATGCTAAGGGGATGACATTTTAAAGGGATAAATGGTCCTTTTAGGCAAATTGAAGGAGTAGAAATCAGAGGTTGGCAATTTGCATGTCTGTCCAGAGTTGAGAGTGGTGGTGGAAGAGACGTTGTCCTTCGTCTTAAATACAAGAATTAAGTGTGTGCTCAGTTGCTAAGTCGTGTCTAACTCCTTGCAACCCCTTGGACTGTAGCCCGCCAGGCTCCTCTGCCTGTGGGATTTCCCAGGCAAGAAGACGAGTGGGTTGCCGTTTCCTCCTCCAAGGAATCTTCCCAACCCAGGGATCAAACCTGCATCTCCTGCATTGGGAGACAGATTCTTTACCACTGAGCCACCTTGAAAGCCCTATCTAATACATAGTCAGTTTTATTTCTTCCACAGTTATCCCAAAATGTCATTTATAGCTCTACCATCCATTTTCAATCAATGATAACACATTGCATTTTCTTTGCCCTACCTCTGTAGGCAGCCTCAGTCTAAAATGATCTTTCAACCTCTTTTTGTCTTTCAGGACATTAACATTTTGAGGAGTCAAGGCCAGTCATTTTGTGGAATGTCCCACAATCTGTATTTTCTGATTATTTTCTCATGATTAGAACCAGATTAAGCATTTTTAGCAAGAAAGCTACCTGAATTGTGTAATCCTCATATCAAGAAACTCAAAATGCCAGTTTGTCCTGCTGTTCCTAATGCTAAGTTTGATTACTTTGTTCACATGTTTATCCAAATTCCCTCATTATAATTAATCATCTCTCCTTTTTGAATCAATCAGTCATCTGAATGTATTACTTCCCAACAGAAGTTCACCTCGTGTTTTGGACTCCATTGAAGATCCTTGCCCGAATCAGTTATTACATTGTGCATTAATGCTAAGTCCCTTCAGTTATGTCAGACTCTTAGTGACCCCATGGACTGTAGCCTGCCAGGCTCCTCTGTCCAGGCAAGAATACTTGAGTGGGTTGCTGTGCCCTCTTCCAGGGGATCTTCCCAACCCAGGGATCGAACCTGCATCTCTTATGTCTCCTGCATTGGCAGGCAGGTTCTTTACCACTAGTGCCACCTAGGAAGCCCAACTATCTTGTATGCGTCAGTAATTTGTTCTTTTCCACTGACAGTATAGTATTCCATTGTATGAATATACTACAGTCTGTTCTACTGTTGACAGATATTTGAGTTGTTTCTAGTTTGGGGCTATTATAACTGCTATGAACATTCCTGTTAGGCCTGTGCTTTTATGTTGAGCATATACCTAGGAGGAAAATTCCTGAGTCATGGAGCAGACATATATTTAGCTTTAGAAGATAATGTCAAATGGTTTCCAGACAATTTTTACCAGTTTAAAACACCTCTGTCATTAAAGCATGAGCATTCCAGTTTGTCTACACTTTAATTTTAGTCTTTAAATTCTTTAACAATCTGGTTCATGTGCAGTGGTCTCTTGTGGTGGTTTTAATTTTCATTTTTCTGATAACTAATGATACTGATCACCTTTTCAAATGCTAATTGAACATTTGGATATCTCTTTTTTAAGTGACTATCTTACCAAGTCCAAGCTACTATGGCTTGCCAAAATGACAGGGAAATAAATCGAGAGACGAGTTGTTCAGACAAGGAGTAATGACTTGTTCAGAAAGCCAGCAGACCAAGAAGATGGTAGACTAATGTCCCAAAGAACCATCTTCCCTGAGTTAGAATTCAGGCTTCTTTTATACTAATAGGCAAGGTTGTAAAGTCCTGATTCTGGCCAGACTCCAGCGCAGATTGTTAATTTCTTCTTGCCTGCAGCCATTCACAGGTGGGCATGGTCAGGATGTTTACTGTGAGCTAAACAAAGGTATTTTCACTGAAAACTCATTACCCAGGAGGCAGGGTTCTCAGAGATTGTTNTAGGAAGCCCAACTATCTTGTGTGCGTCAGTAATTTGTTCTTTTCCACTGACAGTATAGTATTCCATTGTATGAATATACTACAGTCTGTTCTACTGTTGACAGATATTTGAGTTGTTTCTAGTTTGGGGCTATTATAACTGCTATGAACATTCCTGTTAGGCCTATGCTTTTATGTTGAGCATATACCTAGGAGGAAAATTCCTGAGTCATGGAGCAGACATATATTTAGCTTTAGAAGATAATGTCAAATGGTTTCCAGACAATTTTTACCAGTTTAAAACACCTCTGTCATTAAAGCATGAGCATTCCAGTTTGTCTACACTTTAATTTTAGTCTTTAAATTCTTTAACAATCTGGTTCATGTGCAGTGGTCTCTTGTGGTGGTTTTAATTTTCATTTTTCTGATAACTAATGATACTGATCACCTTTTCAAATGCTAATTGAACATTTGGATATCTCTTTTTTAAGTGACTATCTTACCAAGTCCAAGCTACTATGGCTTGCCAAAATGACAGGGAAATAAATCGAGAGACGAGTTGTTCAGACAAGGAATAATGACTTGTTCAGAAAGCCAGCAGACCAAGAAGATGGTAGACTAATGTCCCAAAAAACCATCTTCCCTGAGTTAGAATTCAGGCTTCTTTTATACTAATAGGCAAGGTTGTAAAGTCCTGATTCTGGCCAGACTCCAGCGCAGATTGTTAATTTCTTCTTGCCTGCAGCCATTCACAGGTGGGCATGGTCAGGATGTTTACTGTGAGCTAAACAAAGGTATTTTCACTGAAAACTCATTACCCAGGAGGCAGGGTTCTCAGAGATTGTTGTTTAGTAACTCAGTCGAGTCCAGCTCCTTTTTGACCCTGTGGACTGTAGCCTTGCCAGGCTCCTCGGTCCATGGGGTTTTCCAGGCAAGAATACTGGAGTAGGTTGCCATATCATTCTCCAAGGGTCTCCCCAACCCAGGGATCGAACCTGTACCTCCTGTATTGGCATGTGGATTCTTTACCACCAAGCCACCTGGGAAGCCCCTCTCAGGCAGTATCCCTTTAGTGATTGACTTAATAATAGAACACAAAGTTTCCTCCCTATTACAACTATTTAAGTCATTTGTTCATTAAAAAAGATTCTGATTCATTTGTGGAAGTTCTTTATATGTATTCATGACACAAGTTCTTTGTTAGTTATCTGTATTAGGAATATTATCTCCCAACATTTTGTTATAATAAAATGTGAAAGTGAGAATCTTTGCTGACTGCTCCATCCTTAGTCTGACATGGAAGGGGTTCCAGGCTTACTTTTTTTTCTTTCCTTGTACCAAATCAGAAACCAGCCTTTCTCCAAAGATCCTTGGTTTCTTTTAGTAAGAAGTCCTTCTTTTGGTTTTGATGTCTGAAGGTAGCTCTTACATTTTTATAAGCAGACCTATGATGTTTTAATCCAGTATTTCCATTTGTGTAGGGATTTTATTTTTTAAATGTTTACTTATCTATTTTTGGCTGTGTTGGGTCTTAGTTGCGGCACAAGGGATCTTTCTTGTGAAGTGAAGGCTTCTCTCCAGTTGTGGCCTGTGGGCTCTGTAGTTCCCGCATGCAGGCTTATTTGCCCCGTGGCATGTGGGCTCTTAGTTTCCTGGCCAGGGATCGAACCCATGTCCCCTGCATTTGAAGGCAGATCCTTAACCACTGAACCACCAGGAAAGTCTCTGTGCAGGGAATTTTAGAAAGAACAGCTGCCTCATCAAACCTTGATGTAATAGTTTACATGAACGCTTATTCTCCTTGTTTTGCTGCTCCAAACTAGAAATAAAAGGAAACTCATATACTGTTGATGGGAAGGTGAAAATGCTACCACCACTTTGGAAAAATGGCTTAGCAGATTCTTAGAAAGTTCAATGTGTACCTACCCATTTGACCTGGAAATCTGACTCCTGAATATTTATCCAAGAGAAATGAAAACACTTGTTCACAAAAACACTTACACCAGATTGTTCCTAGTAGTGTTATTTTTAGCACTCAAAACTGGAAACAGCCCAAATGTCACCATCAGTACAATAGAAAACTAAATTAAGGCTTATTCACACAATGGACTACTGTTCAACAATAAAAAGAATGAGCTACAGATGTATGGGGGCTTCCTAGGTGGCTCAGTGGTAAAGAATCCACCTGTAATTTAGGAGACCAACTGCAATGAAGAGACTCGGTTCAGCCCCTGGGTCAAGAAGATCCCCCGGAGGAGGGATTGGAAACCCACTCCAGTATTCTTGCCTGGAAAATCCCATAGACAGAGGAACCTGGTGGGCTACAGTCCATGAGGGTTGCAAACCAGTCAGATAGCACTCAGCGACTTAACTAAAACCACTGTCCTTTTAAGAACTTCCCTGTAGTTCCCTTTGTCTTCACCGGGTGGCAGTGTCATACCAACCAGTCTGGAGCTGGGACAGGTCAGCTCACTGGAGACCTGTGGTCTCCGGAGCCCCTAAGGAGAACAGGTTTTGTTATCATCATCGTCCACTTTGGGGCAGATGATATTACTCAGACCGTTTACCTATTTAACTTACCAGCCTCAGCAGAAAATGCCTTTCATCTTTTTCCAGCCTGCGGAGGAGTCTGGAAAATGATTTACCTTCACAGAGCCATTCCCCCGAGATTTTCAATTTATTAATGAGCCCCAGACTCATTATACTGGTAATTACCAACCTTTGTTGAGCGTTTGCCACGCGGCAGGGTCTGTGGAAGTGCTGAATATACATGAAATCATTTCTGCTTTCAGAGGGAGGGACTATTCATAGACCAAACTTGCAGGTTACAAAACAGATGAAAAGGAGTCCTTGTGATGTCTCAATGTTGGGAAGAGGGGAGCTGGGCGTGGCCCCAGCAGTTTGGCTCCAAGCCCATGGTCAAGGCCTGGGCCTCTCCAAAGCAACAAGAGAAAAGTTTTAGTTGGCGTTCCTATGATGGGACTTGCCTTTTCATCCCTCCCAAACACTGGGGTGGCCTCCCCACTTCAATGCTTGTCAAGGTTAGTGCTTACTGTGGGCTTGCCAGCAGGATTTTCAGTCTGTCTGCTTCAAAGAGGAATAAAGTGGTGTGTCTCTTTAGAAGCCTTTTCTATGGAGAAACAGCAGCAAGAAAATTGATTCTCGTCATCGCAGAGCACACCTCTTCCCTGCTCCCTTCCCTCCACGCCCTGTATCATCAGGGAACAGATTTGCAGAGATATTCCTCCACATACCCATGCTTCCAGCTATCAGCACAGTGGCAGGTATACAATGGGTACTCAGCGAAGGTTGGTGGACCGAAAGGGTTTTTGGCAAAACACACCTGAAATTATTTTTAGCTCTCTAATTCTAGCCTGCCTCATTACGTGGGATGTCCTGTTCTCTGTTGGACTAATTGGGTTTGAAAGATGCACTTTTCTCCAGGGACGACTTCAAGTCACATTCGGGACTTATGGTTTTAGATTTTAGAAGCACAGCTTTGTCCATGGTTTCTGTTAAGGACTCTAAATTCTAGCTCTTTGTTTCAGCTTTTTACACACACACCCCAGAGGTGGTAAATGGTCCTTTTCCCGTTCAGTACACACATTTGTTCAGCCATGGCGGGCTGCTCCTTTCTTCTCCTGTGTCCTCTCCAGGCCAACAGTGGCTCATGGCTCATCACCCAGGCTCCCACAGAGTCAGGTCTGTAAAGCTGTTGCCATAGAAATGACCGAAGGCCCCGGGAGAGGGGGCAGAACACAGCCTGCAGTGGGGAGATGGCTCTGGCCCCGGCGTTTCAGTGGGGAAGAATGAGGCCCCTGTACCTTGAGCTGAGGCTCCTTCTGACTGTACGTAGGAGGGAGGCCCAAGACCCCTTCCCTGGAAACGGGCCTCTGAGTGGTTCTGCCCCCAGCAAAGCCTTCCCATGGAAACCCAGCCCAGCATCCCCGTGAGCCTGCCCTAAGTCCTCCCGGTGCTGTAGACTCATGTCTCAGGAACATGAGTCAAGTGGAGGGAGGAGCAGAAACAATCACTCTCAGGGGAGAGGTCTGGCCATGGACACTCGGGCCCTGGCCTTGCTGGGTGATGCAATCCGACGCTTGGTTGTTGTTTTTAGTCACTTGGTCATATCTGATTCTGTGACCCCATGGACTGTGGCC
This sequence comes from Raphicerus campestris, assembly GCA_006410735.1. Lineage (NCBI taxonomy): Eukaryota > Metazoa > Chordata > Mammalia > Artiodactyla > Bovidae > Raphicerus > Raphicerus campestris. The sequence goes on from SJYW01010954.1 coordinate 1,659,578, forward strand.
CCCTAGTCTCTTCTGTCCATGGGATTCTCCAGGCAAGAGTACTGGAGTGGGTCGCCATTTCCTTCTCCAAGGGATCTTCCTGACCCAGGGATTGAACCCATATCTCCTTCCTTGGCAGGTGGATACTTTAGTACTGAGCCACCAGGGAAGCCCGAGTCTGAGGCTTAGCCACCGAGAACTTCAGGAGGGCGCTAGTTCTGGGATACAGTCTGTTCATTGCCAGAGAAACAGAGGCACAAAGCCCTGGCAGGCTGGGGGCAGGGCAACTTCAATGAGGCTGTCTGGGGACGCAAGGGCACAGCAGATGTCACTGGAGATAGGAGTCCCCTGGGAGAGGTCTGACCAGCCTTCGAAGAGGTGGGAGACTGACTGCCTGATCCACTGGGGGCTGTATTCAGTAAGGAGCCTAGATCTCAGTGCTTAATCCAACAAGGATGCATTTTTCAGGCTGGTGGCTGAGGTTGGGGGTATGTGGTCTGGGGCAGGAGTGGAGGGGTGTTGGGTTTGGCAGCTCTGGTATCCAAACTGATGGAGGGGCCACTTGCATGTCACACCTCCTCAACAGCACGTGGCCGCGGGGCCCCACCCAGTGAGAGAGTCTTGGGACCTGCCCTCCTGTGCTGTGGCCAGAAGCAGTGATGCCCTCTGCTTCTGCTCACAGCCCATTCACCGTGGCCCACCAATCACACGGCCTCAGCCCAGCTACAGGGAAGGCTGGAAAATGCAGTCTTCCCAGAGGCCTCCGGGGGAGGAGGCTGAATGGGGCTGGTGAACACAGAAGTTGTCTTTGCTGCAGCATCTGACCAGCACTGGGGACACAATGTTATTAGGGGCATGAGCAGCCCTGAAGTGTTGCAAGGAGGGAAGCACTGTGACCAGACGGGGTCCCTGCTGGGGGAGGCCAAGGTCTGGGTGGTCCTCCTCCGCCTTTGGCCCTGGGATGAGCAGAGGGTGTGCAGGTGCTGCTGAATCACAAGGATGTTCACCGGCCAGAGAAGCAGGAGAGGGATTCCTGCTGTTCCCACTTCCCTGGGCAATCATGCTGATGCTCATGGACTATAGCCCACCAGGCTCTTCTGTCCATGGGATTCTCCAGGCAAGAGTACCGGAATGGGTAGCCATTTCCTACTCTAGGGGATCTTCCCAATGCAGGGATTGAACCCAAGTCTCTTGCATCTCTTGCATTGGCAGACGGATTCTTTACCAATTGCCCCACAAGGGAAGCCCCTCTCTGACCTGAAACAAAGGCCATGTCTCCCTGAAAATGTCCAGGTGCTTCTGGTTGCCCGGCATCTACCCAAGAGGAGCCCCATTGGGCCCAAGGCTTTTCATGAGGACTTGGGTTTGGTGGAACCTGGGTTCTTGAGCTGACCCTGGAGGGCTCTCCACAGGCTCCAGAGTCAGGGCCTCCTTCTCCCTGCTGCCCTGGGTCAGCTTTCCTGCCCTGGATGCCTGCTACCTGCCTGCTGATACTTGCATTCACCTGCCAGAGCCTTGATACCTGCACTCACTGGGGTGCCCCCTGTGTATCTGATTCTTGCTGTGCTTAGCCTGATGCTACTGTGTTTTATCTGTTTTTGGTTTTTTGACTGCACTCTGCTGCCTGCAAGGGATCTTAGTTCCCTGACCAGGGACTGAACCTGTGGCCTCGACAATGAAAGTGCAGAGTCCCAACCACAGCGCCTCCGGAGAATTCCGTATTGCCATCTCTTGATACCAAACTTCTGCCCTTTCCTGGTTGACCACCTCATTGTCTCACTGACTCTGACTCCATATGTCCTGCCTCGCTCCCAGTTTAACCTAAATCCTTGGTTCCACAGCATTCCCTTAGCTCTTCCTCTCATTGCACCCACAACCCCACTCTCTCCCACCTCCTTTTGAAGGACCAGTCTGCTCTGGGGCACAGCATCCTCATCACCAAGGTGCACTTCTGACCTGGCTCCCCTGCAGCAGTCCCAGTGTGCAGTCATTTATCCCACGGGTCACAGGCCTTCAGCATTCAGCCCCTCCTTTGATGCCCTGATGTTCTCTGTCTCTTGGGCTTTCACCTCTCCTCCCTCTGGGTCAGGAAGACCCAGGCTCTGTCCCCTTCAGCCCTGAAAAGGAGTGTCCTTGCCTCTAGTTCCAGGCTTGCCTCCTCTTTGGGAATGATGCTGTCTGGGCCAGGACTCACCCTCCTGGGCATCAGCAGAAATCAGCCATCAATCACTTTGTCAGGCTGAAAGGCCAACCTCAGCAATCAAGCAAGAACAAACCTCCCTTCTGCATTTGAGATCCTTAGAGGTTAACAAGGTTGAAGTGGGAGGCCAGGACCAGAGTCAGCCTCTCTGATGTGATGTGTCCATGAAGTGTCACCCGCTGTGTACACAGAAAATGAAAAAAAAAAAAAAAAAGATGAAGTCGCTCAGTCGTGTCCGTCTCTTTGCAACCCCATGGACTGTAGCCTACCAGGCTCCTCCCTCCATGGGATTCTCCAGGCAAGAGTACTGGAGTGGGTTGCCATTTCCAGAGGGAGCCTGAATTCCAGCCCGAACGAAACCTTGACAGTATCTTCAGGTTACAAGCTGGGGTTTTCAATACCAGGGTCTGAGGAAGGAGGAAGACATAAGGGGACACAGAGGGGGAGGGTCCTAAGGGCAGAGAGCCTGGGAGAGACCCCCTGGAGAGAGCTGAGCTGGCTGCTAGGAATAATGACGGACATTTCAATATGAAGTCTGTTTTTTTTCCCTTCCTCTGCTGCAGTCACCTTCTTTTACCCCCTAGCTATTAGTCAGAGATCCTTACATAATTGTTTAAGTGGTGAGTCAGGGATGAAGAAAAAGGACCAGTTTCCCAGATGCCAGGTGGTGGCCAGCTGCAAGGTAAACAGGGAACCCGAGATAGGCTTCCTTTGCTCCAAGACCTCCGCCACAGATGTGACCTTGAGAGGAAGTGGATGTGGGTCGTGCGGGGTGGGCATTGAGCTATTTGAGTTGGACACAAGTGGAGAGGAGGAGTTGGGGACCATCCTTCTCAGAGGTCCAGGCCTGGGGGTGCAGCTGGCAAAATGGGCTCCCCTGTGCCTTGAACATTTTGCTTGGAGCTGTTGTACTTGGCCACACATGCTGTACCACATCTGAATACCAGCATAGTCAAATATGGACAGAGGAGCCTGGCGAGCTACAGTCCAAAGTGTCGCAAAGAGTCAGACACAAAAAGTGACTAAGCACATCGAACATGAGTGAAAGGGGAAAGAGAGACATGAATGATGTAGCTTGAGCTTAACGAACACAGGAGTCTTTTTTGATATAATTTAGGGATGATTGTTTCCCCACTCTGGTACTCTTGCCTGGAAAATCCCATGGATGGAGGAGCCTGGTGGGCTGTAGTCCATGAGGTCACACAGAGTCAGACACAACTGAGCTACTTCACTTGCACTTTTCACTTTCATGCATTGGAGAAGGAAATGGCAACCCACTCCAGCGTTCTTTCCTGGAGAATCCCAGGGCTGGGGGAGCCTGATAGGAGGCCGTCTATGGGGCCGCACAGAGTCGGACACGCCTGAAGCGACTTAGCAGCAGCAGCAGCAGGGATGCTTGCTTATGTTTTCTTTGTGCATGCCTACTCAGCCCCTCAGTCGTATCCAGTTCTTTGCGACCTTATGGACTGAAGCCCTCCAGGCTCCTTTGTCCATGGGATTTTTCAGGCAAGCATGCTGGAGTGAGTGGCCATGTCTTCTTCCAGGGGATCTTCACAACCCAGGGATCAAACCCACATCTCCTGTGTCTCCTGCATTGGCAGGCAGATTCTTTATCATTTGAGCCACTTGGGAAGCCCATATTTTCTTCAGTGCTGCCTCATTTGGCCTTAAAATACTTTCACTACTCAGGACTGAGGAGAATAGAACATAAATGTATTGGGCAGCTAGACATGACACATTTTTCTGCAGGTTAAAGGAAAACGCACTTTATGCACTGTGCTCTGAAAACAAGGCATCTGTAGTCACACACTCTTGGAGAAGCCAGGGTGGTAGTGAAAGCTGGATCTAAGCAGTGTCCACACCCTACATCTTCCTGGAGTCACAGGACGCTGGCCTTATTCCAGGCACAGAGCACCCAGCCCAGATAGCACTTCCCAGCCTTTCCGTGTGGCCTTCTGATTAAGCTCTGGTCAATGAAATGTAAATTCAGGGTCTGGGAGTGACTTGGGGTGGGTGTTTGAGAGTGGTGGGGTAGAGGGTGCTTCAAAGGAAGTTGCCTTAGCCAGGAGGGATATCAGCCCCTTCCAGCCTTCTGCCAGCCTGAGACATCAATGTGATGACCAGACCTCCAACTCTCATTTTGTTCCATGAGGCAATCATGAGGTTAGAAACTGCCGGAGTAAGCTAAAGGGAGGAGGGGCCTGGGTACTGCTACTTCATGCAACTTCTGGCCTAGCTCTGGATGACCAACCTCCTGTCTCACTTTACATAAAAATCCATTTTTGTTTTGGCTTACCCATTGTCATTTTGGATTTTCTGATGTAGTCAGTTGAATGTAATCATAACAGAAATGGCTTGCATAGAAGATTTCCTTCTGTAAGAGTCAGAGTGCTTATTAGCCAATTTAAGACAAATGAGAAGCTTTACAATGAAGAAATCTATCAGACACAGAGTTCTAGAGATGTCCCTTGAAGATTCCTGTCCCTTGGTTATATTTTTTAAGGATTTATGTATTTATTTATTTTTGGTTGTGCTGGGTCTTCTTTGCTTTCTGTGGGCTCTCTCTAGTTGCAGCTAGCAGGGCCTACTCCACTGCGGTGCGTGGGCTTCTCACTGCGGAGGCCTCTCTGGCTGCAGAGCACAGGCTCTAGGTGCACGGGCTTCAGCAGCTGCACCACGCGGGCTCAGTGGTTGTGACCCCAGAGCTCCCATGAGCGCAGATCTCAAACAAAACTCATATGAGATCTTCCTGGACCAGGGGTCAGACATGTGTGCCCTGCACTGGCAGGCAGATTCCTCACCACTGAGCCACCAGGGAAGTCCTGTCCCTTGGTTAGTCAATTGAATTCTATTCTAGGCAGTGCTGTGATGAGACTTTGCCAGTGTAGTTAAGGTCACTAATCATCTGGCTTGAAAATAGAAAGCCAGTCCTGGAACATTCAGGTGTGAGTTCCTAATCACAGACTGGGAAGCAGAAGAGCTGAGCAGCGAGAGGAGGTGGAAGAGGCAGGAGAAGTGTGATAGATGAGAAAGTCACTGTGGGAAGGATCCCACCATCTCAGCTGGCTGAGGGATGTAGAGTCCCACCTGTGGGGAGCAAAGAGCAGCCAATACAATCTGCCCAAGACTGACAGCTGGCTGGGAAACGGGGCCCCCAGATTGAGGCCCTGCTACCCTCTTCTCTCCATTTGGAAGCTAGTGCTCCCCTGTCATCTGGGGTGAAAAGGCACTGCTCCATTGTCTTTCCAAGGGACTGCTCCTTCGTCAACTATCTGGGATGTCACTGCTCCATCACCCTCTGCATCCAGAGGTGGTCCTCCTGTCTGCTCCACGTGGGGAAGGCGCTGAGCCCCACCCTCTGCATCCGGAGCCTCTGCTCCACTGGCTGTTGTATTAGGACATCACTGCCACTCTCGTGGCTTAAGGGGGTGTGAAGTGGAAATCTCTCATGCCATATCAATAAGCAAAAAAATGTCACAGCTATCAGCAATTTCTGGCCTCCAAATGTGAATGAGGGCTCCCAAAACAGATCCAGCAGATGCAGCCACTCCCCATACCCTCCTGCATGGTGATTGCTGAGGAGCTAGGGAATACAAGAAGCAAGGTAAATAAGGAAACAGAGTTGGCTGCAGTTAACTGAGGTGCACGTGAAATGAATGAATGAGCTGAGCTCAAAGGCTTACATCTTCCCATACATAGAATACTAGNCTCTCTAGTTGCAGCTAGCAGGGCCTACTCCACTGCGGTGCGTGGGCTTCTCACTGCGGAGGCCTCTCTGGCTGCAGAGCACAGGCTCTAGGTGCACGGGCTTCAGCAGCTGCACCACGCGGGCTCAGTGGTTGTGACCCCAGAGCTCCCATGAGCGCAGATCTCAAACAAAACTCATATGAGATCTTCCTGGACCAGGGGTCAGACATGTGTGCCCTGCACTGGCAGGCAGATTCCTCACCACTGAGCCACCAGGGAAGTCCTGTCCCTTGGTTAGTCAATTGAATTCTATTCTAGGCAGTGCTGTGATGAGACTTTGCCAGTGTAGTTAAGGTCACTAATCATCTGGCTTGAAAATAGAAAGCCAGTCCTGGAACATTCAGGTGTGAGTTCCTAATCACAGACTGGGAAGCAGAAGAGCTGAGCAGCGAGAGGAGGTGGAAGAGGCAGGAGAAGTGTGATAGATGAGAAAGTCACTGTGGGAAGGATCCCACCATCTCAGCTGGCTGAGGGATGTAGAGTCCCACCTGTGGGGAGCAAAGAGCAGCCAATACAATCTGCCCAAGACTGACAGCTGGCTGGGAAACGGGGCCCCCAGATTGAGGCCCTGCTACCCTCTTCTCTCCATTTGGAAGCTAGTGCTCCCCTGTCATCTGGGGTGAAAAGGCACTGCTCCATTGTCTTTCCAAGGGACTGCTCCTTCGTCAACTATCTGGGATGTCACTGCTCCATCACCCTCTGCATCCAGAGGTGGTCCTCCTGTCTGCTCCACGTGGGGAAGGCGCTGAGCCCCACCCTCTGCATCCGGAGCCTCTGCTCCACTGGCTGTTGTATTAGGACATCACTGCCACTCTCGTGGCTTAAGGGGGTGTGAAGTGGAAATCTCTCATGCCATATCAATAAGCAAAAAAATGTCACAGCTATCAGCAATTTCTGGCCTCCAAATGTGAATGAGGGCTCCCAAAACAGATCCAGCAGATGCGGCCACTCCCCATACCCTCCTGCATGGTGATTGCTGAGGAGCTAGGGAATACAAGAAGCAAGGTAAATAAGGAAACAGAGTTGGCTGCAGTTAACTGAGGTGCACGTGAAATGAATGAATGAGCTGAGCTCAAAGGCTTACATCTTCCCATACATAGAATACTAGATTCCTCAACTTGAAACCTGATCTTTTATGTTCAGACTACCTGCTACCTTTATTGCAAACTTGTCTATAGGCTATCTTCCCCTCCTGCTTCCTGGGAGCAGTTTTCTCAGAGCTACTCTCCCGGGCTCGGAGTCCTAAACATTCCTACCAAATAAAATAACTCTCTGCTTTCAGGTGGTGACGATATCTTCTGGTCGACAGTCCCTGCTCCGCTCCAGTGTGCTTTAAAGATGCAGCTGCGGTGCCCTTTGTGCTCCGATGGCACAGCCCGCCATTCTCTGAACACGTGGGCACCGCTCCGCGGGCCACTTCCCTGGCTTATTCTGCTAGCGTCTGCCTCTGGAGTCACTGCTCCACAGTCCTTTGCTTTTGAAGGAACTGCTCCTGTGTCCTCTGCACCCCCGTTGCGCTGGTCTACTCACCTCTGCGTTTGGGAAAGACCCCTTCACCCTCCTCTGTGTTCAGAGGAGGCGCTGGCCCACTGTCTTCTGCATTTAGAAAACACAGGCTTCCATTGTCCCTGCCCCTCTGTCGTCTCGATTTAAAAGTCCTTCTACGTAGAAGGACCAGCTGGAGCAAGGTAGGGAGACCCCTGCTTTGATCACTGACTCGTCTGTTTCCTTGCCTGCATGGCAGCACACCCCAAAGAGCTCACTGTGGCCTCACTGACCCCCAGAAGCCCCCTAAGGAACCCCAGAGGCTGCTGGACCTTGGCAGGGAAGTCTCCCCATCTCCAAACATTCTGAGGACAGGTGTTACTCCCCCAAATCCCAGCTGGCCCACAAGTAACTGAAGTCTTCCCAAAAGGTGATTCTGTGGGGCCCAGTCTCCTCTCTGCCCCCCAGTTGCTTCCTGCCCCCCCCACATGCCCTGAGAATGGCTGTTCACATGTACTCCCCACACCTACACCGATGTGGTCCCTGAAGCCTGGCTCAGTGGTTACAGTGGGGGGAAGGTGGGGATGGCCACAGGCAAGGATAGAGTTCTGACACCCCCTCCCCATGTTCCCACAGGAAATCTGAGTGTGTGAGAGTATGGGCTGCACTCCTGTGAGGGGGGCTGGGACCACCCATGGTGATGGCTCTCAGGTCACTCTCAGCCCATCAGAACCCCCAGGGAGTGCAGGAACCCACATCCACCTGAGTACCACCCCTAGAAATTTGCAACCCAGGCCTCTGCAGGTGATTCAGCTTGGGGCATCTGCAGCCTGTTGAGACTCTAGACCACCCCCAGCCTTGTCTCTGCTCTTCTTGCTGGCTGAGCCCAAGGCTCCTGTGCAGATGACAGCTCCCTTTGCCGCCCTGAAAAGCCCAGTTCATGCTGAAGTTTCAGGACTTGCACCTTACGAGGGAGAGAAGGTCTCCTGTGGGAATGATTGCTTTTGCCATTATCCCCATTCCTCAAAAGTTGGCATTATGGGGCTTCTCTGGTGGCTCAGTGTTAAAAATTCTGCCTGCAATTCAGGAGACATGGGTTTAATCCCCAGTCTGGAAGGATCCCACATGCCATGGAGCAGCTAAGCCCATGTGCCACAAATACTGAGCCTATGCTCTAGAGTCTGGGGGCCACAACTACTGAAGCCTGGTGCCCCTGAAGCCCCCTCTCTGCAACAAGAGATGTCACAACAATGAGAAGCCCCTGCACTGCAACGAAGAACAGTCCACACTCTCCACAATGAGAGAAAAACCTGCACAGCAACAAAGACCCTACATAGCCAAAAATAAATAAATGCAACATTCTTATAAAAGAGAAGCTGGCATCACTTCAGGTGAGGGCACATGACTCAGAAGCCCCACAGTTTCACGTGGCTTTCTTGTGTTGTAGGGACACAGCTGAGTCACAGTGAGCTAAGTCACTCAGTCGTGTCTGACTCTTTACAACCCCATGGACTGTAGCCCACCAGGCTCCTCTGTCCATGGGATTCTCTGGGCAAGAATACTGGAGAGGTTGCCATGCCCTCCTCCAGGGGATCTTCCCGACCCAGGAATCAAACCCGTGTCTCTTACGCCTTCATTGGCAGGAGGGTTCTTTACTGTTAGCGCCACCCGGGAACTGCTATGCAATTTGTACTCCTAGGTGAATATGTCCACACTTTGTTTTGTGGTACTTGTGTTAATTAGCATCAATGCATACCTTGGTGAGCCCTCACTTTGGATTTGGACTTCTCTAATGAAATGGCCCTTAATACTTTGGCCACCTGATGCAAAGAGCCAACTCACTGGAAAAAACCCTGATGCTGGGAAAGATTGAGGACAGGAGGAGAAGGGGATGACAGAGGATGAGATGGTTGGAAGGTATCACTGATTCAATGGACATGAACTTGGGCAAACCCTGGGAGATAGTGGGGGACAAAGAAGCTTGGCGTGCTGCAGTCCACGGGCCGCAGAGTCGGACATGACTTGGCAACTGAATNGGCAAGGATAGAGTTCTGACACCCCCTCCCCATGTTCCCACAGGAAATCTGAGTGTGTGAGAGTATGGGCTGCACTCCTGTGAGGGGGGCTGGGACCACCCATGGTGATGGCTCTCAGGTCACTCTCAGCCCATCAGAACCCCCAGGGAGTGCAGGAACCCACATCCACCTGAGTACCACCCCTAGAAATTTGCAACCCAGGCCTCTGCAGGTGATTCAGCTTGGGGCATCTGCAGCCTGTTGAGACTCTAGACCACCCCCAGCCTTGTCTCTGCTCTTCTTGCTGGCTGAGCCCAAGGCTCCTGTGCAGATGACAGCTCCCTTTGCCGCCCTGAAAAGCCCAGTTCATGCTGAAGTTTCAGGACTTGCACCTTACGAGGGAGAGAAGGTCTCCTGTGGGAATGATTGCTTTTGCCATTATCCCCATTCCTCAAAAGTTGGCATTATGGGGCTTCTCTGGTGGCTCAGTGTTAAAAATTCTGCCTGCAATTCAGGAGACATGGGTTTAATCCCCAGTCTGGAAGGATCCCACATGCCATGGAGCAGCTAAGCCCATGTGCCACAAATACTGAGCCTATGCTCTAGAGTCTGGGGGCCACAACTACTGAAGCCTGGTGCCCCTGAAGCCCCCTCTCTGCAACAAGAGATGTCACAACAATGAGAAGCCCCTGCACTGCAACGAAGAACAGTCCACACTCTCCACAATGAGAGAAAAACCTGCACAGCAACAAAGACCCTACATAGCCAAAAATAAATAAATGCAACATTCTTATAAAAGAGAAGCTGGCATCACTTCAGGTCAGGGCACATGACTCAGAAGCCCCACAGTTTCACGTGGCTTTCTTGTGTTGTAGGGACACAGCTGAGTCACAGTGAGCTAAGTCACTCAGTCGTGTCTGACTCTTTACAACCCCATGGACTGTAGCCCACCAGGCTCCTCTGTCCATGGGATTCTCTGGGCAAGAATACTGGAGTGGTTGCCATGCCCTCCTCCAGGGGATCTTCCCGACCCAGGAATCAAACCCGTGTCTCTTACGCCTTCATTGGCAGGAGGGTTCTTTACTGTTAGCGCCACCCGGGAACTGCTATGCAATTTGTACTCCTAGGTGAATATGTCCACACTTTGTTTTGTGGTACTTGTGTTAATTAGCATCAATGCATACCTTGGTGAGCCCTCACTTTGGATTTGGACTTCTCTAATGAAATGGCCCTTAATACTTTGGCCACCTGATGCAAAGAGCCAACTCACTGGAAAAAACCCTGATGCTGGGAAAGATTGAGGACAGGAGGAGAAGGGGATGACAGAGGATGAGATGGTTGGAAGGTATCACTGATTCAATGGACATGAACTTGGGCAAACCCTGGGAGATAGTGGGGGACAAAGAAGCTTGGCGTGCTGCAGTCCACGGGCCGCAGAGTCGGACATGACTTGGCAACTGAATAACAACAAAGAAATGAGGGCGAGGGCAGGTCTACCTGAAAATCATCCAGAGAGGAAAGAGGCTCAGAAGAGCAACTTGCCGCTTCCTGCAGACAGCATCCCGCCTCCTGAGAGTGGTTGCTGCAGACTCACCTCCGTGGGGCTGGCTGTGGGGGTGCAGGAGTGCCTGTGACCTCTCAGGGGTCAGGGGGTTCCTATGTCCTCCCCCAGGGTCTGGGGAGCCCCAACTCGTTCAGCCCCATCGTCAGCCTGGGGAAATAGGAGCTTCATGGAAATGGGGAAGTGGGGCTGGTGTGGAGCCCTGAGAGGGCTGCGGTGCCCATCCTCATCCTCGGCGGCCACGAGCAGCCTCCGTGGCCCTGTCTGCAGTGGGGTAGAGAGGTGCACGAGGGGCTGGGGACAGGCAGGGCAGGTCTCTTGGCTGCTTGCAGCGTGGAAGACCAGAAGCCAAGGGGGTCTTTTCCTTGACACTCTTGTCCTTCTGAGGCCTGGAGGGTAGTCCTGTCCTGGGCACAGGTGGCCTCTCCTGGCATGGTGCTCTGATCCTGCCTCACCTAGTCATGGCCATCACCAGAGGGACTTAAAGTTCCAGAGTCCGGTTGAGCAGCGCAGGACAATGGCCCTAGGCCTCCACAGGGGAGACCTTTGACGCCTCAGGCCAGCTCCCCTTACAAAGGCATCTTAGCTGTCTCACCCTTGTGGTCAGCCGGTCCTTCATGGTCTTTTATGTTTCCACAAACAGTTATGAATCTAGGAATCTGTAAAATGGCTATTTCAGTTCTCCCACTCCATTTCATGCTGAACAGTTGAACCACCCCCCATCCCCAGTCCAGTGGATGGAGATTCTTTTGAGTCTTCCTTCTGTCATCAGGACCACACAACTTTCCTCCCCAGTTTCATGCAGTTAGCATCAGGCAGGAGACAGGTTCTGATTCAAAGCAGGCAATATGTCACTTGAAACTTCCCTGTAGACTTTATTGCGTGTTTTTTTAAAATCTTTAAAAAAAACAAAAAAACTATTTGGCTGCACTGGGTGTTGGTTGCTGCATGCCGGATCTTTCGTTGTGAACTCTTAGTCGTAGCACATGGGCTCTAGTTCCCTGACCAGGGATCAAAACTGGGCCCCCTGCACTGGGAGTGTGGAGCTAAGCTTAGCCACTGGACCCACCAGGAAAGACTCCCTGTAAACTTTAGGTATTGTTTGTCCCCCCCGCTCCATGACGTCACTCGTCTCCTAGTCGTGGCTGGGTGGGCTTATCTTTGGGGTCACCCCCCTCTTCCAGCCCTCCACTCCTAAGCCTGTGAACTTGCAGAGCTGTATCGTGGGGACAGACGGTGGAGCCACTTCTTCCTGGATACAATATAAGATCCAGTTCTTTAAGACTTTTGGCCTGGAACTGCTGGGCACCTGGATGGAGCTCCTGGGGGTCTGCTCCGTGCTGCTGCCGTGACCACCCAATGGGAAGAAACGCATGCACAGAACCTCTAGGGGCGCTCTCTTCGGGCTGGACCACGGTGGCCTGGGGGAGGCTGTCTCAGGTTGGCACCATCAGTGTCTCACTGCTTGAGTGCAGGATGTGGCTTGTGGTTCTTTGGTCTCTGGCACCAACAGATCTGGGAGAACAGGCAGCCTTGGGCTGGCAGGACAGCCTTCTCTGCCCTCAGACCCACGGTCTGATCCCTGGCCAGTGTGCAGCGGGGGAGGGCTCTGACCAGAGACCCTCCAGGGCAGAGCAGGGAGCACTCAGTGGCTTCCTGTTTTGGCCCCCAGCCCTCCTGAGGCCCAGCTCCACTTCCCATGTGTGGGCTCCTCAAATGCCCTGTATCCCTGTAATAAACGCTCACTTTTAAAATCTCTAAGTGGATCTCTGGTTCTTGCCATCAAAAGAGGGTTGACTAAGGCAAAGCTGATCTGTCCCCTGGGATGATTTACAAGCCATCGACTCAGAGGTAAAGAACGAAGCGGGAGGAGCCCGCTCTGTCTGCTGCTTCCTCCCGTTTCCAGGGCAGGCGATGAGACAGCCAGAGGGCCCCCTGGTGTCCTTGGGCCCAGCAGGTCTCCACTTCCACACTCCCCTCCCTCCCAACCTCAAGGCCTGTAAGATTGGAGAACTACCAACTTCTGACGATGTGTGAGGTCAAGTGTAGGAAAGCGGCCCCGGAAATATTCCCAAGGTAACAAGAGTCAGTCGATCCCAGATCAACCAAGGAATGTCCACGGATGGTAGCGGGTCCCAGGGATAGCAGG
>SJYW01010954.1:1673301-1690917 GCA_006410735.1 Raphicerus campestris
GAAATGAGGGCGAGGGCAGGTCTACCTGAAAATCATCCAGAGAGGAAAGAGGCTCAGAAGAGCAACTTGCCGCTTCCTGCAGACAGCATCCCGCCTCCTGAGAGTGGTTGCTGCAGACTCACCTCCGTGGGGCTGGCTGTGGGGGTGCAGGAGTGCCTGTGACCTCTCAGGGGTCAGGGGGTTCCTATGTCCTCCCCCAGGGTCTGGGGAGCCCCAACTCGTTCAGCCCCATCGTCAGCCTGGGGAAATAGGAGCTTCATGGAAATGGGGAAGTGGGGCTGGTGTGGAGCCCTGAGAGGGCTGTGGTGCCCATCCTCATCCTCGGCGGCCACGAGCAGCCTCCGTGGCCCTGTCTGCAGTGGGGTAGAGAGGTGCACGAGGGGCTGGGGACAGGCAGGGCAGGTCTCTTGGCTGCTTGCAGCGTGGAAGACCAGAAGCCAAGGGGGTCTTTTCCTTGACACTCTTGTCCTTCTGAGGCCTGGAGGGTAGTCCTGTCCTGGGCACAGGTGGCCTCTCCTGGCATGGTGCTCTGATCCTGCCTCACCTAGTCATGGCCATCACCAGAGGGACTTAAAGTTCCAGAGTCCGGTTGAGCAGCGCAGGACAATGGCCCTAGGCCTCCACAGGGGAGACCTTTGACGCCTCAGGCCAGCTCCCCTTACAAAGGCATCTTAGCTGTCTCACCCTTGTGGTCAGCCGGTCCTTCATGGTCTTTTATGTTTCCACAAACAGTTATGAATCTAGGAATCTGTAAAATGGCTATTTCAGTTCTCCCACTCCATTTCATGCTGAACAGTTGAACCACCCCCCATCCCCAGTCCAGTGGATGGAGATTCTTTTGAGTCTTCCTTCTGTCATCAGGACCACACAACTTTCCTCCCCAGTTTCATGCAGTTAGCATCAGGCAGGAGACAGGTTCTGATTCAAAGCAGGCAATATGTCACTTGAAACTTCCCTGTAGACTTTATTGCGTGTTTTTTTAAAATCTTTAAAAAAAACAAAAAAACTATTTGGCTGCACTGGGTGTTGGTTGCTGCATGCCGGATCTTTCGTTGTGAACTCTTAGTCGTAGCACATGGGCTCTAGTTCCCTGACCAGGGATCAAAACTGGGCCCCCTGCACTGGGAGTGTGGAGCTAAGCTTAGCCACTGGACCCACCAGGAAAGACTCCCTGTAAACTTTAGGTATTGTTTGTCCCCCCCGCTCCATGACGTCACTCGTCTCCTAGTCGTGGCTGGGTGGGCTTATCTTTGGGGTCACCCCCCTCTTCCAGCCCTCCACTCCTAAGCCTGTGAACTTGCAGAGCTGTATCGTGGGGACAGACGGTGGAGCCACTTCTTCCTGGATACAATATAAGATCCAGTTCTTTAAGACTTTTGGCCTGGAACTGCTGGGCACCTGGATGGAGCTCCTGGGGGTCTGCTCCGTGCTGCTGCCGTGACCACCCAATGGGAAGAAACGCATGCACAGAACCTCTAGGGGCGCTCTCTTCGGGCTGGACCACGGTGGCCTGGGGGAGGCTGTCTCAGGTTGGCACCATCAGTGTCTCACTGCTTGAGTGCAGGATGTGGCTTGTGGTTCTTTGGTCTCTGGCACCAACAGATCTGGGAGAACAGGCAGCCTTGGGCTGGCAGGACAGCCTTCTCTGCCCTCAGACCCACGGTCTGATCCCTGGCCAGTGTGCAGCGGGGGAGGGCTCTGACCAGAGACCCTCCAGGGCAGAGCAGGGAGCACTCAGTGGCTTCCTGTTTTGGCCCCCAGCCCTCCTGAGGCCCAGCTCCACTTCCCATGTGTGGGCTCCTCAAATGCCCTGTATCCCTGTAATAAACGCTCACTTTTAAAATCTCTAAGTGGATCTCTGGTTCTTGCCATCAAAAGAGGGTTGACTAAGGCAAAGCTGATCTGTCCCCTGGGATGATTTACAAGCCATCGACTCAGAGGTAAAGAACGAAGCGGGAGGAGCCCGCTCTGTCTGCTGCTTCCTCCCGTTTCCAGGGCAGGCGATGAGACAGCCAGAGGGCCCCCTGGTGTCCTTGGGCCCAGCAGGTCTCCACTTCCACACTCCCCTCCCTCCCAACCTCAAGGCCTGTAAGATTGGAGAACTACCAACTTCTGACGATGTGTGAGGTCAAGTGTAGGAAAGCGGCCCCGGAAATATTCCCAAGGTAACAAGAGTCAGTCGATCCCAGATCAACCAAGGAATGTCCACGGATGGTAGCGGGTCCCAGGGATAGCAGGAGGAAGGGACATGCAGGTGTGCCCAGAAAGGTGTGACTACAAGGTCGGGGGGGCAGGACAGAACCTCCTTTGGACCCCCTTCCTGATTCTAGAAGCCCTCCAGCCCCCGCCTGCCAGCTCCACACCCTTAGAGGCTGCTGCAGGGGTAACCCTGCGACCCAGAGGCCCAGCCCCGACACAGCCTGCTTGGTCCGCTCTTCCTAGGAATTCAGTTATAGCAGCAATTTCCTCTCCTCCTCTGCCCAGNCCTTAGAGGCTGCTGCAGGGGTAACCCTGCGACCCAGAGGCCCAGCCCCCACACAGCCTGCTTGGTCTGCTCTTCCTAGGAATTCAGTTATAGCAGCAATTTCCTCTCCTCCTCTGCCCAGCACCCAGGGCTGCGGCCCTGAGCCTCACCTGCTCTCCCAGGCGGGGCTGGGGGAGGGAGGAGACTGGGGCCACCAGCCGATAGATTGTTTAGATTGCTTCATCAGGATCTGGCCCAGGAGGGAGACTCGAGGCTTGACCACTGCCTTGGCACAGTCCCTGCTTCCGAGCCTCACTTGACCCACCTATCAGATAGGCAGATTCAGTATCTTTATCAACCCTCCTCGCCCTAAAGGAGGCTTGCTGTGTTTTGCTTTTTCTTGGGGAATTTTTTTTTAAATTATTTATTTATTTATTTGGCTGCAGTGGATCTTAGGTGAGGGCTGCGGGATCTAGTTCCCCAATCAGGGATCAGACCCTGGATCCCCTGCACTGGGNTTCATTCATTCATTCATTCTCAAAAACACACTTAGCTTCTTTTGAACTTCAGAGCCAACAGAATCCCCCAGGTGTCTCCCTCTCCTCCTCCTCGCAGTGTATCAGCACCAGGAAGAGCCCGTTGTCCACTAGAGGAACCCCCTCCCTGCGCCTCTCCAAGCCCTTTGCTCACTCCCTCCTTTCCTCTGGCCCCCACTTGCCTTCTTGGCTCTGTTCCCTCCCCGGCCCTCACTTCCTCCCCTGGGAAGCCCTTTCCCGCTGTGTCCCCCCTCTTTACCTTATGCCACTATCTGCTGACCCCCGAGACCCCTCCTGTCCAACCACACTGATCAGGGAAAGCCACTGAGCAAGCCTGAGCCAGCTGCAGGCTCAGCCTCATGGCCCCGGAGCCCTCCACTCCCAGGGCACTGGGACCACCCTCCACAGACCCCGGCCGGGATTTCTGGCCCCCGGGAGTGCAGGAGGCCCACATGAAAGCTGAGCCCCCACCCGCACCTTGGGCTGGGAATTACGCTGCTGCCCCTCCACCCTTCTCTGAGCACTGGCTTCCTAAGACGGGACCTAGGCTGTGGGCTGCAGTGGGGCTCACCCCGCGGCACCCCAGAAAGTAGCCTCTTTGACAGCTACCCAGCTTTTCCAGGAGAGATCTGGTGGCCACAAGAAGATTTTTGCATGATGGCCCTTACTCCTTCAGTCCCATGCATGTGGCCGGGTGTCATCCCATCTCCATCTTTGTGTCAGATCCTGAGTTCCAGAAGTGGGGAAGAGGAAGAGAGAGAACAGGAAGTGGACAGAACCTCGGATCCATTAAAGTGTTTTCACTTGGCTAAGCCTTAGCTTTGGGTCTTTTAGCTCTCCCAGGCTGGGGCCCTGGGTGTGGTTGGTGTTCAATGAGTGTGGAGAGGGAACTTTAAGGCCTCCTCTGGCCACAGGCATCCAGGGGTCACCCCAACAATGAGCAGGTGTGGTGGGGCCCACTCTGGGAGCAGTCAGACCTGGCTTCACTCTGGGCTCTAGTGTATGGTGACCAGGGTACCTTGAACATGATCCATAGGTCCTCCAGACCTCAGTTTTTCCACCTGTAAAATGGGAAAAGAGTCATAGCCATCTCATAGGGTTGTAAATAATGTAACAATGTGTGGAAACCCCTTGGCAGGGGACTGTTACAAAACAAATACTCAAATGCTGCTATTTCTCTCTCATTTTTCTTTTGGCCGTGACTACTCTGGGCCAGGGGCAGAGCTGGGTCTGGACAGATACAAGTGAAGAGGAAGACAGGTTCCTGTTCAAAGGCGCAAAGCCCTTTAAGATAAGAATCTGCTGAGTTTTCAGGGGGTGTCTGTTTTTAATTGCATTTTACAAACCAGCAACAAATTTGCTACTAGAAATTGGGATGGTGTCCCAATTTTCACTACTGCCAACACACTCTCAGACCAGCATCCTTAAATGTGGCACAGTCGCCTCTTTTTGGCTTTTTCCAGAACATTCTTGTCTTGCTTTTCATCTCTTCTCCTGCATAGGGAGCTATAGCCCCTTGCATTTTAAGAATTAAATTGATGGGATAAAAATAGAAAATGATTGAAAGATAATTTCTAGTTCTCTATCAATATTGCCTGTCTTTTATATATTTGACCAAACTAGGTATAGTTTAAGTTCAATAACTCCCTAATAAGAAGCCTCTGTGAGCCTATTTCTATTGTCTATTGTTTCCCACAGTTTTTGTTAGTATTGTCTCCTTGCCTACTTGGAAAAAACTAAGTGCCACATATTTTATCTGTAAGTCTACAGAACTAATTTGAGGCAGAATGAGGTTAACTTGCTCCATGAGGATTATGTGTACATTGGGCAGATGGCTTGCGATCCTGCAAACCAAGTTGTTTTAATTGACTTTCAGGGATTGAGATGATTTGCAGTGCCTTGGAGCACTTTTCTGTTTCCAGTTCATTCATACTTTGGGGATAAAACTATTTGGGGTCCCAACCTAAAGCAAGAAGGATTTTTCAGGCAACCCCCCTGCTCTTGGTGGCCCTAGTTTTGACCTTCTTAGATCCAGAGGCTGTCAACAGCTCTGCTCAGCATCTTTGCTGTATCACCAGATCCTTTAGGAAAAAATTAGCCCCAGATGTCTCTGGGTTTCTTTCTTTTTCCAGATCTTGGCCCTGTGACTTTTTACTGCCTTGTTTGCTCCCTGATAACCCCTGAATCAAGGGCTTCCCAGGTGGTGCTAATGATAACCCATCTGCCAGTGCAGGAGACAAGAGACTCGGCTTCGATCCCTGGGTCAGGAAGACCCCCTGGAGGAGAAAATGGCAACCCACTCCAGTATTCTTGCCTGGAGACTCCCATGGATAGAGGATCCTGGTGGCCTCCATGGGGTTACAAAGGGTTGAATACTCCTGAAGCAACTGAGCACGTACCCCTGAATCAAACTTTCAAAAAATATTTTTTGAGCAGCTTTTAGTTGTCCTCAGTTGGGAATTTAGTCCAAGTTACCTAGTCCAACATGATCAGAAGTAATAGTCCTAAGAAACTAACTGGGTTTTCCCCTGTGAATTGGGAAAGGCTGCCATTCATTGAATTTAGTATCAACCTAAATACTTGGCCTAGGGCACTGGACTCTTCAAAGGAGCTCAGTTCAGAGAGCATCACTTGTAGGCTCTGATAACCCTGGGTGAGGGTGGCACTCAGCAGCTGACAGAAATAGCCACAGGGAGAAATAAACTACGTATTTTCCCAATTTTTAAAATCCTGGGATCCTAAAACGCTCATCCTTTGTGTGTGAAACAGCCCCTTCGAGGTTTGTGGTCTCATCTGTTCTCAAGACATTCCCCAAAGCGAGCAGAGTGTCATCCTTGTTCCACGGTTGAGCAGGTGAAGCTCTGAGAAATCCTGTGGCTGAGTCAAGGTCCNAAGATTTTTGCATGATGGCCCTTACTCCTTCAGTCCCATGCATGTGGCCGGGTGTCATCCCATCTCCATCTTTGTGTCAGATCCTGAGTTCCAGAAGTGGGGAAGAGGAAGAGAGAGAACAGGAAGTGGACAGAACCTCGGATCCATTAAAGTGTTTTCACTTGGCTAAGCCTTAGCTTTGGGTCTTTTAGCTCTCCCAGGCTGGGGCCCTGGGTGTGGTTGGTGTTCAATGAGTGTGGAGAGGGAACTTTAAGGCCTCCTCTGGCCACAGGCATCCAGGGGTCACCCCAACAATGAGCAGGTGTGGTGGGGCCCACTCTGGGAGCAGTCAGACCTGGCTTCACTCTGGGCTCTAGTGTATGGTGACCAGGGTACCTTGAACATGATCCATAGGTCCTCCAGACCTCAGTTTTTCCACCTGTAAAATGGGAAAAGAGTCATAGCCATCTCATAGGGTTGTAAATAATGTAACAATGTGTGGAAACCCCTTGGCAGGGGACTGTTACAAAACAAATACTCAAATGCTGCTATTTCTCTCTCATTTTTCTTTTGGCCGTGACTACTCTGGGCCAGGGGCAGAGCTGGGTCTGGACAGATACAAGTGAAGAGGAAGACAGGTTCCTGTTCAAAGGCGCAAAGCCCTTTAAGATAAGAATCTGCTGAGTTTTCAGGGGGTGTCTGTTTTTAATTGCATTTTACAAACCAGCAACAAATTTGCTACTAGAAATTGGGATGGTGTCCCAATTTTCACTACTGCCAACACACTCTCAGACCAGCATCCTTAAATGTGGCACAGTCGCCTCTTTTTGGCTTTTTCCAGAACATTCTTGTCTTGCTTTTCATCTCTTCTCCTGCATAGGGAGCTATAGCCCCTTGCATTTTAAGAATTAAATTGATGGGATAAAAATAGAAAATGATTGAAAGATAATTTCTAGTTCTCTATCAATATTGCCTGTCTTTTATATATTTGACCAAACTAGGTATAGTTTAAGTTCAATAACTCCCTAATAAGAAGCCTCTGTGAGCCTATTTCTATTGTCTATTGTTTCCCACAGTTTTTGTTAGTATTGTCTCCTTGCCTACTTGGAAAAAATTAAGTGCCACATATTTTATCTGTAAGTCTACAGAACTAATTTGAGGCAGAATGAGGTTAACTTGCTCCATGAGGATTATGTGTACATTGGGCAGATGGCTTGCGATCCTGCAAACCAAGTTGTTTTAATTGACTTTCAGGGATTGAGATGATTTGCAGTGCCTTGGAGCACTTTTCTGTTTCCAGTTCATTCATACTTTGGGGATAAAACTATTTGGGGTCCCAACCTAAAGCAAGAAGGATTTTTCAGGCAACCCCCCTGCTCTTGGTGGCCCTAGTTTTGACCTTCTTAGATCCAGAGGCTGTCAACAGCTCTGCTCAGCATCTTTGCTGTATCACCAGATCCTTTAGGAAAAAATTAGCCCCAGATGTCTCTGGGTTTCTTTCTTTTTCCAGATCTTGGCCCTGTGACTTTTTACTGCCTTGTTTGCTCCCTGATAACCCCTGAATCAAGGGCTTCCCAGGTGGTGCTAATGATAACCCATCTGCCAGTGCAGGAGACAAGAGACTCGGCTTCGATCCCTGGGTCAGGAAGACCCCCTGGAGGAGAAAATGGCAACCCACTCCAGTATTCTTGCCTGGAGACTCCCATGGATAGAGGATCCTGGTGGCCTCCATGGGGTTACAAAGGGTTGAATACTCCTGAAGCAACTGAGCACGTACCCCTGAATCAAACTTTCAAAAAATATTTTTTGAGCAGCTTTTAGTTGTCCTCAGTTGGGAATTTAGTCCAAGTTACCTAGTCCAACATGATCAGAAGTAATAGTCCTAAGAAACTAACTGGGTTTTCCCCTGTGAATTGGGAAAGGCTGCCATTCATTGAATTTAGTATCAACCTAAATACTTGGCCTAGGGCACTGGACTCTTCAAAGGAGCTCAGTTCAGAGAGCATCACTTGTAGGCTCTGATAACCCTGGGTGAGGGTGGCACTCAGCAGCTGACAGAAATAGCCACAGGGAGAAATAAACTACGTATTTTCCCAATTTTTAAAATCCTGGGATCCTAAAACGCTCATCCTTTGTGTGTGAAACAGCCCCTTCGAGGTTTGTGGTCTCATCTGTTCTCAAGACATTCCCCAAAGCGAGCAGAGTGTCATCCTTGTTCCACGGTTGAGCAGGTGAAGCTCTGAGAAATCCTGTGGCTGAGTCAAGGTCCCATAAGCTGAAGTCCCGCCAGGACTTGGATTCAGATGTCCTGACCCTGGTGGCCCTGGAGGTTTCCTCCTGGGCACACTGCCAGCCCACGTTCCCTGCGGGTGGATGGGAGAGGGGCCCATCTCCAAGAGGATGTGACCATGTGTCCTTGCTGCCCCTGTGACAGGACAGATGACAGATGGGAGGCCCTGGGAGTTCTGCCAGCCTGGCCACCGCAGAGCAAAGGCCATGAGCCACAGGTGGAGGATTCTGCCAGAGAAACGCCACATGGGCCAGGTCCCAGGCACTGGCCAGGCTGTTCCAGTTGGCTCCAGGTGTGCAAAGAAGTCAGATGGCCAGGGGCCCACTCAGGCGACCTGAGGGGACAAACAGTTTCATTTATTGGGCTCTGAGTATAAATGAGGAAGTGTGCTAAGCATTTCTCATGGACTTACTAAGAGATTGTTGTTAAGTCACTAAGCTGTGTCCGACTCTTTGGAGCCCCATGGACCGTAGCACACCAGGCTCCTCTGTCCTCCACTATCCCCGGGACTTTGCTCAAATTCATGTCCATTGAGTCGGTGATGCTCTCTAACTATCTCATCTCAGATACAAATGAGCTTACTTACAAAACAGAAACACAGACTTAGAGAACCGGGGGCAAAGAATGGGGTAAAGACAGCTTGGGATGGGCATGTACACACTGCTATATTTAAAATGGGTAACCAACAAGGACCTACTCTACAGCACAAGGAACTGCTCAATTTATGTGGCAACCTGGATGGGAGGGGAATTTGGGAGAAAATGGATACATGTGTAGGTATGGCTGAGTCCTTTCACTCTCCACCTAAAACTATCNGGAGCGCCACAGAGCAGCCACGTGATGGGGACAAGCCAAGGGGACCCGCAGGCGCCGGAGCAAGGGCTGGGTGTGGGGTTAGCGGAGCTGACCTGAGAAGGATGGCTGAAAGGGCCTGTCCCAGCTCCCCAGCTGGCCCAACTCTGATCTGTTGCCTGAGGTCTCTGCCCAGCACTCCCCTCCAGCAAGCAGCCCCCACCTGTGCCATGCTCAGCCAGGCAGAGCATCAGCTGGTCTTTCCCGGCCTCACCTGGCCCCCCAGCATGTGCCTTTCGAGGCAGGCAAGGGATAAATCCGAGACCTGCTGCTGCTGCTCTGCCCTGTGCCCAGTCCACCTGGCCCTGTGTTAAGATCCTCTCTTGGCACTTCGCTGGTGGCCCAGTGGTTAAGACTCTGAACTTCCATTGCAGGGGGCTCAGGTTTGATCCCTAGTCAGGAGATGCAAGAGACTTCAATCCCTGGATCTGAAAGATCCCCTGGAGGAGGGCATGATGACCCACTCCAGTATTCTTGCCTGGAGAATCCCATAGACAGAGGAGCCTCGTGGGCTACAACATCGCAAAGAGTCAGACATGACTGAAGCCACTTAGCACACATGGGTTCTATCCTTGGTAAGGGAGCTAAGAGTCCGCATGCCACAGTGTGCAGCTATAAAAAAAAAGATCTTGTCTCAGGATGGGCCCTCTGGGCAGTGACTCCAGAGCAGCAAGTACTTGGCCCAGCTCTGCCCAAGTGACACTGTGAGCGTGGGCAGTGTCCATCGCCCCCCTGGGCCGCAGATATGCTCATCGCCTCTGCCGGATCCTCACTTGAGGTTGGGCCCTGTGCAGAGTTGTGGGGGCTGGGGGGCTGTAGCGCTGAATACCCTGCCCCTGCATACGTGTATGTATGCCCCCTGGCCTGTCACAGAGCCCACCCCCAGCATTTAGAATTGACAGGCCAGCCAAGTGCGAACGTAGCTGCGGAAGTAACACGGCTGTGCCTCTGGGCTCAGTTCCAGGCCCCTCACACCTTAGCTGTATGTCCTCAGACAAGTTATTTAGCTTCTCTGTTCCACGGCCTCCTCGTTTTCCTCCTTGGTAAATAAGATCCTCCGCCAACCCCGCCCCCCTCACACACACCGTGCATAGAGAGAGCTCTGTAAATGGTGCGAGTACCAGTGTTGTCATTTTTGGGTAGCTGAGTCGAGCCTGTGACGGGCACCGCAATGGGATAGTGCGATCCGTGAGCGGCTCAAGTCCACCCCCGGGTTGGTGAGAAGCCTCATTGCCTGGGCAGCAAAGGGAAGGTGAGGAGATGGTGGGCTGGCGGAGGTGGCAGCATCAGAGGCAGGGCAGCGACACCCCAGCGGCCCCCTCCTGGGCACCAGTGTCCTGAGTGGAGCAGCACCAGGCATGTGTATGTGTGAGTATGTATGTGTGCCTGTGTGCACGTGTGAGTTCTGCAGCAGCTCACGACAGTCTCACCTCCCCTCCCATCCAGGAGGCAGGCTGCCTGGCTGGCATCTATTGATGCCCAGGGGTGGGAGGAGAACCAAGCGCTCTCCCCTCCTCCTGCAAAGCCTTCCCATCCCAAATCCTCAGGGCCTGCATGACTCGACGCCCACTGCCACTTCCTGCCATCTGTCCCGAGTGATGGAAATAGAGCCAGCAAAGACGAGTGGGCGCTCACGAGCCTGCCTGCAGCAGTCCCCATGGACAGGGTCAGGGCGCCAGGCAGCCCCACACCTGGAGCCTGCCCGTCCCTGCCGGCCCAGGCTCTGGGTTCAAGACAGCCCCCCTCCCCACCCCCTCTGGGAGAAAGGGAGAGTATGAATGCGAGACCCCTTCCTCCCACAGATAAGGCCCAGAATTTCCCATCTTGGGGGATAAGCACTCTAAACCTTGGCTGCACTTTCAGACTGACTGTCAAGCTTTATAAAAATAGAGTGGTGCAGGCCCCACGGAATCAATAATGCAGCCCCCGGGGAAGGCAGAGGTGGGGAGACTTCCCAAGTGATTCTAATGTGCAGCCAGCTGAGCAGAGTGAGTTGGGTGGCCCTGCTGACGTCACTAGGCCATGGGCTGGGCCCTGCCCCTTGCATGGGGCAGCCAGACCCTCATGCAACACCAGGAGGGTGAAGAATAGTGCTGNGAGGCAGGCAAGGGATAAATCCGAGACCTGCTGCTGCTGCTCTGCCCTGTGCCCAGTCCACCTGGCCCTGTGTTAAGATCCTCTCTTGGCACTTCGCTGGTGGCCCAGTGGTTAAGACTCTGAACTTCCATTGCAGGGGGCTCAGGTTTGATCCCTAGTCAGGAGATGCAAGAGACTTCAATCCCTGGATCTGAAAGATCCCCTGGAGGAGGGCATGATGACCCACTCCAGTATTCTTGCCTGGAGAATCCCATAGACAGAGGAGCCTCGTGGGCTACAACATCGCAAAGAGTCAGACATGACTGAAGCCACTTAGCACACATGGGTTCTATCCTTGGTAAGGGAGCTAAGAGTCCGCATGCCACAGTGTGCAGCTATAAAAAAAAAGATCTTGTCTCAGGATGGGCCCTCTGGGCAGTGACTCCAGAGCAGCAAGTACTTGGCCCAGCTCTGCCCAAGTGACACTGTGAGCGTGGGCAGTGTCCATCGCCCCCCTGGGCTGCAGATATGCTCATCGCCTCTGCCGGATCCTCACTTGAGGTTGGGCCCTGTGCAGAGTTGTGGGGGCTGGGGGGCTGTAGCGCTGAATACCCTGCCCCTGCATACGTGTATGTATGCCCCCTGGCCTGTCACAGAGCCCACCCCCAGCATTTAGAATTGACAGGCCAGCCAAGTGCGAACGTAGCTGCGGAAGTAACACGGCTGTGCCTCTGGGCTCAGTTCCAGGCCCCTCACACCTTAGCTGTATGTCCTCAGACAAGTTATTTAGCTTCTCTGTTCCACGGCCTCCTCGTTTTCCTCCTTGGTAAATAAGATCCTCCGCCAACCCCGCCCCCCTCACACACACCGTGCATAGAGAGAGCTCTGTAAATGGTGCGAGTACCAGTGTTGTCATTTTTGGGTAGCTGAGTCGAGCCTGTGACGGGCACCGCAATGGGATAGTGCGATCCGTGAGCGGCTCAAGTCCACCCCCGGGTTGGTGAGAAGCCTCATTGCCTGGGCAGCAAAGGGAAGGTGAGGAGATGGTGGGCTGGCGGAGGTGGCAGCATCAGAGGCAGGGCAGTGACACCCCAGCGGCCCCCTCCTGGGCACCAGTGTCCTGAGTGGAGCAGCACCAGGCATGTGTATGTGTGAGTATGTATGTGTGCCTGTGTGCACGTGTGAGTTCTGCAGCAGCTCACGACAGTCTCACCTCCCCTCCCATCCAGGAGGCAGGCTGCCTGGCTGGCATCTATTGATGCCCAGGGGTGGGAGGAGAACCAAGCGCTCTCCCCTCCTCCTGCAAAGCCTTCCCATCCCAAATCCTCAGGGCCTGCATGACTCGACGCCCACTGCCACTTCCTGCCATCTGTCCCGAGTGATGGAAATAGAGCCAGCAAAGACGAGTGGGCGCTCACGAGCCTGCCTGCAGCAGTCCCCATGGACAGGGTCAGGGCGCCAGGCAGCCCCACACCTGGAGCCTGCCCGTCCCTGCCGGCCCAGGCTCTGGGTTCAAGACAGCCCCCCTCCCCACCCCCGCTGGGAGAAAGGGAGAGTATGAATGCGAGACCCCTTCCTCCCACAGATAAGGCCCAGAATTTCCCATCTGGGGGGATAAGCACTCTAAACCTTGGCTGCACTTTCAGACTGACTGTCAAGCTTTATAAAAATAGAGTGGTGCAGGCCCCACGGAATCAATAATGCAGCCCCCGGGGAAGGCAGAGGTGGGGAGACTTCCCAAGTGATTCTAATGTGCAGCCAGCTGAGCAGAGTGAGTTGGGTGGCCCTGCTGACGTCACTAGGCCATGGGCTGGGCCCTGCCCCTTGCATGGGGCAGCCAGACCCTCATGCAACACCAGGAGGGTGAAGAATAGTGCTGATCACTCCTGCTGGGGGTGGGGTGTGTCACCTCACTTAAACTCCCCCATAGTCCTGTGAATTATCTCCATTTTATAGATAA
Source organism: Raphicerus campestris (assembly GCA_006410735.1). NCBI lineage: Eukaryota > Metazoa > Chordata > Mammalia > Artiodactyla > Bovidae > Raphicerus > Raphicerus campestris. The sequence goes on from SJYW01010954.1 coordinate 1,686,351, forward strand.
GCAAACTGAGGCTTGGGTCTTCCCCCGTGGCTCAGTGGAAAGAATCCACCTGCAGTGCAGGAGCCACAGACAACATGGATTCGATCCCTGGAATGGGAAGATCTTGAGGAGGGAATGGCAACCCACACAAGTATCATTGCATGGGAAAATCCCATGGACAGAAGAGCCTGGTGGGCTACAGTCCATAAAGTCACAAAGAGTCGGACATGACTGAAGCAACTGAACACACACACACACACACACACACACACACACACACACACAATGAGTCTCAGAGTGGTCAAGAACTTCATCCAAGGTCTCCCAGCCAGGAGAAAAGGGCCCAGGTTTCAAGTCCCTGCCTGGTTGACCACAGACCTCTTCCCACCGTACTTGACTGAAATACCATTCTGCTCAAAATCTTCCCTTCCCTGCCCCCCAAAAGTCTTCCCTCCTTCCCCAGCTGGGTGTGTCTTCTGAATTAGAGGCCAGTGGGTCCTGGCGGCCCTTAGGAAGCTGTTCATGCTGTTTCTCATGCACAAACGCCTGTAAACATTTGGGAGAAGCTAGCCGTGCCTTTTGCATATACGTGAACTCAATCACTTTACCTCTGGGGAAAGGAGCCTGGATGTTTTCACCCCAAAGGCTGCCACCTATGTGCCCACAGGTCACCTCTACCAAGGCTTCTTTGACATGCTCTTTGGGGGTTTTCTGGAGCCCAGGTGACAAGAACCCCAAAGACTGAACCAGTTGCTCAAAGGTGTGTACCTAACAGCCTGACCAGACGGGCCTCCACAGAATGGAGCTGTGCGCACTGGGCATGGGGCAGTGCCCAGTGGGCTGCTGGCCGTTCTGGGGGCGTGTGGTGGGGGTGTGGGGAGCCACAAGTTAGAATGTCCCAGTTGCGGTCCCAGTGGTTTGTTTAAAATGCTCTGGCCTCTTTCTGTGGTGTGGTGAAAACTCTCAGATGATGACTGAGAGTGGAGTGTTCTCATGGAGAGTCTGGACTGCGTTTGAGAGGAGCTGGAAGGCATGAGGGGTATTCTTCCTGTACCATCTCCATGGTGTCGATGTCAAAGTTACTGAGGAGTCCCCTTGACCCTTCCATTGCTGCCCACATCTATGGCAGAACCTAAATACCCACCACACTAATATGCCCCCACCTGCCCCACTGCCTGCACCCGGCTCTGTGCTCCACCACTTTCCCCTCAACCCGGGTAGACCCCAAGCTGGCCTTCGGCCTCATGGTGCTCCAGTTGCCCTCCACGCTCCTCCAAACCACCTTTCTGAAGCAACTCTGGACTTGGGTGGGAGAGAGGAGCTGGGGGTAGTGTGTGCCCAGGTACCAGCAAGCTGCCCACAGCCCCACAGCTGGAAGGTCTAGAAGAATGGTGCCGGCCAGCAGACATGAGTTTCAGGGTACTTTCCTCGTGGTCCAGTAGTTAAGGATGCACCTGCCAGTGTGGGGGATTCGGGTTCGACCCCTAGTCGAGGAACTAAGATCCCATAAGCAATGGGGCCGCTGAGCCTGTGCGCCTCAGCTAGACCGAAGGCCACGTGCAGCAGTGGAGAGCTCACACGAGGCAAATGAGACCCAACATGGCCAAATAAATGCTTTTGTAAAGAAGTGTTTTGCAAGGCACAAGTGTCACTTTAAATGGTCAGGGAGACACATTAAAGAAAGTAAATTTAAAAAGAAAAAATTTTTTAATATATTCTATTTAATCCAATGTAAATATTATTTCAGTGTGTGCTCAATATAAAAATTGTTAATAAGCTATTATCGTACTAATAAGAATTTGAAATCCAGTGTGTATTTGTACTAACGGCATGTCTCCATTTGGACTAGTATCATTTCAAACATTCAGTAGCCACGTTCAGCACGTGGCTGATGCATGAGACACCCAGTCCCAGAGGACTCAGTTCTCTGAGCTGAGCTGAGCGAGGGAGCCCTCAGACTGCACGTTTTCTAGCTGTTTGTATTCCTTCACCGATTTTGTCTTATCTGCCTTCGCAGATTTTGCCTTGCCTGCTGCAACCTGTGCTATAGTTTCTTATTTTTCTTTAAATTAACTCATGTTTTAAATTTCCATAAATTCAGTTAAGAGGGAATCAGTAGATCATTCTTGTAAAAGGAGAGATGGTAGCAGGTGCAGAGGTAACCATAACAATGCCCCCAGAACAAAACAAGAGCACTGAATTCTAGCAGCCCCCCAACCCTCCTCCCTCCCACTCTACTGCCTGCTGAGGCTCTGAGCTGAAGCTAGAGAGATGCTTTGGGCACCAAGAGTCTAAGTCAGGGTCCCTAACTTCTGGGATCTAATACCTGATGATCTGAGGTGGAGCTGACACAATAATATTTGAAAGAAAGTGCACAGTAAATGTAATGCTCTTGAGTCATCCCCAAACCATTCTCCCTCCATTCCACGGAAGAATTGTCTTCCATGAGACCTGTCCCTGGTGCCAGAAGGGCTGAGGACCGCTGGTCTAAGTCATCCCCTCTCCCAGACAGGAGGTTCTCCCAGGAGTTCCCTTCCTGGAGCCAGTACGTGTGTGCGCTAAGTCCCTTCAGTCATGTCTGACTCTGTGACCCGTGGACTGTAGCCCACCAGTCCCCTCTGTCCATGTGATTCTCCAGGCAAGAATTCTAGAGTGAGTTACCATGCCCTCCCCCAGGAGATCTTCCCCACCCAGGGACTGAACCCCTGTCTCCTGCGTTGGAGGCAGATTCTCTGCCACTGAACCACCTGGGAAACCAATGAGCTCCAGCCAAAGCCCAGCGGTGCACACCCATGAGTGTGAACGAGCAGGGCTGGCTCTTTGCTGGCCTTAGGCAACAGAGAACACACCAGATGGGAACACAGCGATCTTGGTGAGAGGGTATGAGAAAGACCCATTCCAGGATTTGTGCTCCAGCTGGGTGGTTTGCAGGAGGGCCTAAGGAACCCTGAAAGAGGGATGTGGGCGTTAAACATGGCACCTCTCCAAGCACCCAACACAGTGCCTGCTGGAAAGTAGATGCCTCCCCAGCACGCTGCCCTTCTGTACAACCTCTGCTCCCCAAATCCTCCTAGACCTGGGACTTGGAAGAAGGGAAGCTGATACCTGCCCTGGACTCCCCTGGAGGGCAGGAGCTGCAAGAGTGGGCTGAGAGGCTGGAAACGTCTCAGCATAGCTGCAGCGCTTGCCCTGAAGGTACCTTGTCAGCCTCGCAGGCGGCTGCAGGTCCCGGGCCAGCCTAGGGCCCCTTCTGGGACCTGGCTCAGAATGCTCACTGCTGGGCCTCACAACCCAGATCTTCTGGCTTCACTGGTCCCTGCCACCCACCTCTGGCCATTCCCTCCCCTGAGGGCCATGGAGGATGAAAGGATGGCTCTATCCTTGTTAAAATGCATCAGACAAGAGCAGGAGGGAAGAAAGCCTCATCGAATTACGGCGAGAGCTTCAGAGGGCTTTCACTCAAGCATTTTAGGATATTTATTGAGGGTTTTGTGTGTGATTGTATTTTTTAAATATTCTTTTTTTTTTGTATGTATGAAAGTTTGTTTTTTTTTTTATGGAAACTTCATTGAGACCATTGCAGACTCACTTGCAGTTGTAAGAAATAAAATAGAGGGGCTTTCCTGGTGGTCCAGTGGCTAAGTCTCTGAGCTCCGAATGTAGGGGTCCGGGGACTGATCTCTGCTCAGGGAACCAGAGCCCCCATGCTGCTACAAATAAAAAAGATCCTGTGTCCAGAAACCAATACCTGCCACAGCCAAATGTATAAATAAATATTTAAAAAAGAAATGAAACAGATCCCAAGTACCCTTCACCCAGGTTTCCATGCACTCGTCTGTGTTTAGTCCTGTGCACTTAAACACACACACAGTATCATACGTGTCCGTTCATGTTTCCATCACTGCAGTCAACACACGTAACAGTTCCTTCACCTCAAGGACTCATGTTGACCTTTTATAGCCACACACACCTCCCCCTTCCACCTTTCCCCCATCCTTAACCCCTGCCCCACTAACCTGTTCCATTTCTAAATTGTTGCCACTTTGAAACGTTACGTAAATAGAATCATATCCTGCTGGCCCTCCAGATAGTATGCTATCTCCTTATGGTTTTGTTTGCTTCTCCCTGGTGGTTGATGTGGAGCATCTTTTCGTGGGCTTCGTGCCACCTGTCTGTCTTCCTTGGTGACATGTCTGTGCTACTCTTCTGCCCCTCTGCTAGCTAGAGGCTTTGTTCTTTTACTGCTGGGTTTTGGAATTGAGGGTCTTTGGGGTGTCAGGCTCTGTGATGAGGAAGAGCAGTTCACACAGGAGGCCAGGGCTGGCTCTAGGAGCCAACAATCCAGGAGAAAGAGAAATTCACCCAGGTGAACAAATAAACAGGGTAAGTTCAACAGCCAGCTATGCTGGGGATCACAGCAGGTACTGGTGTGGGTGAAGAGGTGGGGGTCTCCCAGCACCTGATCTCAGTGAGGCCTGACAGGGGGAAGTAGTCCATCTTGAATGTCCAGGAGGAGTATGCAGGTGAGAGGGGTGGGATTGCAGGTAAAAGTGCAGAGAAGTGTACAGGGGGAGGGGGGAGGAATTGT
>SJYW01010954.1:1711078-1726373 GCA_006410735.1 Raphicerus campestris
GTCACATTTCTGTCACTCCGAATTCAGTGAGGCCATCTGACGCACTGCTGAGGAACTCAGACTCGAACTTAAGACCCCTGAGAGCACACAGCCCACCAGGGAGATCCAGTGGCGACTGTCAAGAGGATGATACCAAAAGTCTGAATATACTTCTTATTCAGGGCCAAATCAGTTGGTATCAAGGGAATCAAATAATGCACCTGAAGAGGCGTCAGCCTTTTTTTTAGCCAAGTGGCTTGTTTTTTCAGTTCTTGCATTTGAGTTTCTTTTATACCAGAGTTGTTGACCCAAGTACACCAGGAGGTCATTGCCATGGCGCAGGTTCCTCCTTGTTCAGCCAGCAGGTAATTTAAAGCGGCTCTATTATCTGAAACCACTTTATTGGCTCAGAATAACCCCTAAGTCAAAGAGGCATATTTGGAAGTGGCATAGTTTCCTACCCTTCATTCCTCACCTTTTAAATTTATCCAAGAAGTCTCACAGTCTAGACTTTGAGTTGGTAGTTAGCTGCATCTCACTGAACCAGTCTCTTAGACCTGAGAAGAGGTCAATTCAGTTAAACAGTTGCCCCTTTGGCAACCACAAATCTGTTCTCTAGCTGTGTGAGTCTATTTCTTTTTCATAGCTAAACTCATTTGCGTCATGTTTTAGATCCCACATATAGGTGATGTCTATGGTATTTGTCTTTCTCTTTCTGATTTACTTAGTACGATCATCCCTAGGGCCATCTATGTTGGTGCAAATGGCATTGTTTCATTATTTTTTATAGCTGAGTATTATTCCATTGTGTACATATATACACCTACATTTTCATGAAAAATTAAGAATATTCAATAAGTTTCTAAATTCTGAAGAGATCGGGTAGAGAGAAAAGGATAAACATATGCCATTTTTGTTTACAAAACTATACTTTACCAAATTGCTGTGATATAGATTACTTAAAAGAAAGGAGAAACGGCGTTCTTTTAATCTGGAAAACAAATTATTAAAAAATCAGCAGTTTCTCAAACAAAGTCATAAAACTTAATTACCCCCATCAGCACTTTCATCCTCATGTAACTAATTTCTTCCCTTTTCCATTATGGCTTATTGTGGCATACTGAATGCAGTTCCCTGTGCTATACAGGAGGATCTTGTTGTTTATCCACCCTATATATAATAATTTGCATCTGCTAACTCCAGACTCCCACTCCATCCATCCTCACCCTTCCTCCCCTTTGGCAACCAAAAGCCTGGTCCCTATATCTCAGAGTCTGTTTCTTTCTCATAGATAAGCTCATTTGCGTCATATTTTAGATTCTACATATTGGTGATATCATACGGTATTTGTCTTTCTCTTTCTGACTTACTTCACTTAATATGATCATCTCTAGGGCCATCTATGTTGGTGCAAATGGCATTATTTCATTCTTTCAGCTATAAAGCTGAGTATTATTCCATTGTGTGTGTATATATCTATCTCAATCTTCTTTATCGATTCACCTGTTGATGGACATGTAAGTTGTTTCCATGCTTGGCTACCCTAAATACTGCTGCTGTGAACATTGAGGTGCATGTATCTTTTCAAATTAGAGTTTTCTTTGGATATATGCCTATAAGTGGGATTGCTGGATCATATGGCAAGTCTGGAACATATGGCAGAGATCAAATTGCCAACACTGGCTGGATCATCGAAACGGCAAGAGAGTTCCAGAAAAACATCCATTTCTGCTTTATTGACTATGCCAAAGCCTTTGACTGTGTGGATCACAATAAACTGTGGAAAATTCTGAAAGAGATGGGAATACCAGACCACCTGACCTGCCTCTTGAGAAACCTATATACAGGTCAGGAAGCAACAGTTAGAACTGGACATGGAACAACAGACTGGTTCCAAATAGAAAAAGGAGCACGTCAAGGCTGTATATTGTCACCCTGCTTATTTAACTTATATGCAGAGTACATCATGAGAAACGCTGGGCTGGAGGAAGCACAAGCTGGAATCAGGATTGCCGGGAGAAATATCAGTAACCTCAGATATGCAGTTGATACCACCCTTATGCAGAAAGTGAAGAGGAACTAAAGAGCCTCTTGATGAAAGTGAAAGAGGAGAGTGAAAAAGTTGGCTTAAAGCTCAACATTCAGAAAATTAAGATTATGGCATCCAGTCCCATCACTTCATGGCAAATAGGCAGAGAAACAGTGGAAATAGTGACAGACTTTATTTTGGGGGGCTCCAAAATCACTACAAATAGTGACTGTTGCCATGAAATTAAAAGATGTTTACTCCTTGGAAGAAAAGTTATGACCAACCTAGATAGCATATTGAAAAGCAGAGACATTACTTTGCCAAGAAAGGTCCGTCTAGTCAAGGCTATGGTTTTTCCAATGGTCATGTGTGGATGTGAGAGTTGGACTATAAAGAAAACTGAGCACCGAAGAATTGATGCTTTTGAACTGTGGTGTTGGAGAAGAGTCTTGAGAGTCCCTTGGACTGCAAGGAGATCCAACCAGTCCATCCTAAAGGAGATCAGCCCTGGGTATTCATTGGAAGGACTGATGTTGAAGCTGAAGCTCTAATACTTTGACCACCTGATGCGAAGAGCTGACTCATTTGAAAAGACCCTGATGCTGGGAAAGATTGAAGGCAGGAGGAGATGGGGATGACAGGATGAGATAGTTGGATGGCATCACCAACTCAATGGATATGAGTTTGAGTAAACTCCAGGAGTTGGTGATGGACAGGGAGGCCTGGCATGCTGCAACCATGGGATCACAAAGAGTCGGACACGACTGAGCGACTGAACTGAACTGAATGGCAACTCTGTTTTTAGTTTTCTGAGGAATCTCCATATTGTTTTCCAAAGTGTCTGTACCAGTTTACATTCCCCCAATATCATGCAACTAATTCCTGACTAACGCTTGACCTTCAGTCAGTAGTTTTGTAAATTCGTCAGTTTTCTCCATCAGCGTTCTGAATATTCTAATTTAGCGCAGTGCTATTATGATCTTCAAGTTATCAGAAATCTGTACTTGTAAGAATTCTTTCTATAAATCTCTTTGAAGAGGAAGCACTTTTGCAAAAGCATCAGAGTAAAACCATTACTGTCTGTAAATGTCAAGACTTAAAAGTGACCGTGGCTAAATGGCTGATGAGATTTCATTATAAGGCAGTTGACAAGGAATTTTTATTATGTCTGTGACATACAACATTTTAAGATCATAACTAGAATTATGATTATATTATGCCAGGTCATATAAGATCTCTAGAAATCTTACACAATTTCTCATTCTAAAACAACCAGTTATCCTACTTTAAAACAAAATAACTCTTTTTTCCCTTATAGAATCCCTCCTTTTATACCTTTTCTTACCTAAAACACATCCTACTTTTATTGTATACAGTCATTTCTCTTATCATTTCTCATAGTTTTGTTTACATATATCGATTAGATTTCTTAACCCTTAGAAACCTTAATTTCTAGTGAAACTAAGAAATTAGCAATTATGGACTACTATGCCAACATTCTGTAGATTGGTAAACTTATTAATACATTTCATAATTTCTAGAAGCATATTGTCCTCACAGTGAAGTTTCCAGTGTGGCACAAAACTTGTTTATTAACAGACCCAATATCTTTCGTCCTTCTGTAATGAGAAGCCAAAAATAGGTAAACCCGTGTTCAGTAATAAATGTTTCAGTATTTTACCTTATTTGGTGGGAGGGCAGCCTCATCTTTTGAGGTTCTCACTCAGCCACGTGAGAATGGGCCTTGGGCCTGGAACACTTTTTTACCAAGAGATATAAANTCAATGGATATGAGTTTGAGTAAACTCCAGGAGTTGGTGATGGACAGGGAGGCCTGGCATGCTGCAACCATGGGATCACAAAGAGTCGGACACGACTGAGCGACTGAACTGAACTGAATGGCAACTCTGTTTTTAGTTTTCTGAGGAATCTCCATATTGTTTTCCAAAGTGTCTGTACCAGTTTACATTCCCCCAATATCATGCAACTAATTCCTGACTAACGCTTGACCTTCAGTCAGTAGTTTTGTAAATTCGTCAGTTTTCTCCATCAGCGTTCTGAATATTCTAATTTAGCGCAGTGCTATTATGATCTTCAAGTTATCAGAAATCTGTACTTGTAAGAATTCTTTCTATAAATCTCTTTGAAGAGGAAGCACTTTTGCAAAAGCATCAGAGTAAAACCATTACTGTCTGTAAATGTCAAGACTTAAAAGTGACCGTGGCTAAATGGCTGATGAGATTTCATTATAAGGCAGTTGACAAGGAATTTTTATTATGTCTGTGACATACAACATTTTAAGATCATAACTAGAATTATGATTATATTATGCCAGGTCATATAAGATCTCTAGAAATCTTACACAATTTCTCATTCTAAAACAACCAGTTATCCTACTTTAAAACAAAATAACTCTTTTTTCCCTTATAGAATCCCTCCTTTTATACCTTTTCTTACCTAAAACACATCCTACTTTTATTGTATACAGTCATTTCTCTTATCATTTCTCATAGTTTTGTTTACATATATCGATTAGATTTCTTAACCCTTAGAAACCTTAATTTCTAGTGAAACTAAGAAATTAGCAATTATGGACTACTATGCCAACATTCTGTAGATTGGTAAACTTATTAATACATTTCATAATTTCTAGAAGCATATTGTCCTCACAGTGAAGTTTCCAGTGTGGCACAAAACTTGTTTATTAACAGACCCAATATCTTTCGTCCTTCTGTAATGAGAAGCCAAAAATAGGTAAACCCGTGTTCAGTAATAAATGTTTCAGTATTTTACCTTATTTGGTGGGAGGGCAGCCTCATCTTTTGAGGTTCTCACTCAGCCACGTGAGAATGGGCCTTGGGCCTGGAACACTTTTTTACCAAGAGATATAAAGCCCACACAGGGACTTCCCTGGTGGTCCAGTGCCTAAAACTCCAAGCTCCCAACAATGCAGGGGGCCCAAGCCTGATCCCTGCACAGGGAACTAGATCCCACAGGCTGCAACTGAGACCCAGTGCAGTCAAATAAGTAATATTTTTTTAAAAAGAAAAAGGTCTCACAGTTTGTGCTGGGCCTTTTCACCTTGTATGGGAATATCCCTCCTTGTCTAATTTTTTGAGTGTTCCTTTGTCTCTGCTTAAAGAATCTGCCTGCAGTACAAGAGACCTGGCTTCGATCCCTGGGTCAGGAAGATCCCCTGCAGACAGAAATGGCAACTCACTCCAGTATTCTTGCCTGGAGAATTCCATGGACAGAGGAGCCTGGTGGGCTACAGTCCATGGGGTCGTAGAGTCAGACACGACTGAGCAACTACTTATTTTAAGGCATATGCATTCAATGGCAGCTGACCACTCACTGTTTTATCTGTCCTCTGTCCTCTGCAGGGAGGGGGCAGAGTTCTTCCACTGTGGCATGAGAGGGGTGCTCATAGGTCAGCTGCCCTGTGCCAGGTGCCAGGAGAGGCCTACAGGCCGTGGGGGCCCAGTCTCCATCATCAGAATGCATCTTGCTTGATCTCTTCTCCATGTGAGTAAAGCATCCCATCCAGGGCTATTTCCCTTGGAGACGCCAGTAGAAGAAGATGCAGTAGGCAGAAGTGTTTTCAGTCCCTCCCTGGAGCTGGTTCCTGGTGCTCGGTGTTCTTCTCCCTGGGATTGGTAAAGAGACTCAGTGGGCTTTGAATTGCTTCTGAAGCTGCTTTTCTGTTCTTGTAAAGACTCAACTTGAAAGGCCAGAGCCGTTGTTTTCATTTCCTCAAAGAATTGCGTTGCTGCCTGAATAATAATGTCAAGGGCTGAACCCACCCATCCAATTTGCTTCTTTATATCAGGGAGAAGATTCCCACTAAGATGGAAATTTAAAAATTCTATATCTTGGATTTAGAGCTGCTTGTATCTTTGGAACATTTCAATGCATTGTTCCACAAAGGCTTCAGAATGCTGACTTTCCCTGTGTGTATAGTTCTATTTTAGCTTGGGTAGGAAGGCCTCAAAAAGTTCCCATCAGCTCTGAATATCAGTCTCTAATCCAGGTAACTTCTGACCATACAGCTCTTCTTTTCTCTTTTTTAAACAACAATTTTAAAAAGTTAATTAATTAATTTTTATTTTGGCTGCCCTGGGTCTTCACTGCTGCGAGCGGGCTTGCTGTGGTTGCTGTGAGCAGGGGCTACCCTTCATCGCAGGGCTGGGCTTCCCATGGCGTGGCTTCTCTTGCTGGTGGGGCACAGACTCGAGGGCAGGAGACTCAGCAGCTACAGCACACAGGCCAGGAACTGTGCCACGTTGCCCACGGCGCATGCAGACCGGGGACCACGCCCGTATCCTGCGCATTGCCAAGGGGATCCTTATCCACCAGGAAGTCTAGAGCTCCTCATAAAGAAAAAGTCATTTCCAATTTCTTATCTTCAGGTTTTAGCTCGGACACACAGGAAATATTCCTGGCAGTACTGAACTCTTTAAAAGAGACGATTTTGATTCATTTTGTCTTAGAAACTTCTACACATCAATTAAAAAAAAATGCATCTCATTGTTTTGGGGAAGTTCGGACTGATTTTTCCCTAGGGCATTTTGTAAGTGAACAAGTTCATCTAGGTTAAAAGTTCTCCACTGTGGCCACTGTAATTCAAGATTGTCTTCGGTTAGGTTAACGCGCTTGTCCAGACAAACGCCGATTCTGGGCCTGTCATTGTTATACTTAGTTATAACAGCTACTTAGTCCAGATGGAGGAGGCCCAGACTCTTTAGACTCGGAGGAACCCATTTTCTCCTTCCTCTCCTTCCCTCCAAACAAAATTTTACTCACCTCAGGCCTCGTGGGTAGCCATTCCCTTCTCCAGAGGCTCTTCCTGATCCAGGGATCCAACCTGGGTCTCCCACATTGCAGGCGGATCCTTTACCATCCTTTACCGGAGAAGCCCACCTCAGGTCCAGCTTAGGTCTGACCCATTCCAGTTGAAGTCAGAGGAATTCATAATGTTTTGGTTGGCCCCAGTGCACCTTGGGACCCAGTCTGGTAAAGGAAATGCTCAGAGAAAGTCAGAGAGCTCATAATGCAGAAACTGTGGAGCTCAATTATCCAAGGACTTGCCCATGACCTTAGTGAGGAAACAGCAAGTGCAAAGAGGTCAGCACGTGGTGGCTACGCCTGGTTGCTTGTTGCTCCCAGGACTATAGGCGGGGGCTGCAGTGTCTCATTCGAATTCCACTTCTGACACCGGAGCTGTGAAAAGGTAAACACAGCCACAGGCAAGCAGGCAGTGCCAAGCCAAAAATAGGAGCAGTCCACCAACATGAGCTGTGTTAAATATTTAAACAAGGAGGCCATTGCACCGAGGAGCCTCTAATGCCTTGGCAGCCTACAGAAGCAAGCCAAAACCTTAGCCAGAGTCAATGTACTTGAACTCGAGAAAATCGAACTTGAGAACAACCAATCACAAACCACTGATTAGGCTTTCCCAAATAAGATGACCACTTCAGCCAATCAAATAACTTCTTGTCCTGCCTCTTCTTTATAAAACCCAGCCCCCAGCCCCTGTTGGTGGAGTGCTCCTAACTCAAATTAATAGACGTTCATACCACACATATCATAATTAGACTGTGAAAAGTAAAAAGATAAAAGGAGAAGGTTGTCATATGCATGCGGAAATTTCTGCACCAGTGGTGTGATCGTTTACCTTCTCCACCTGATGCCAGAGTGGTCTCCTGAACTGGCTTACCTTACGTTGGTGTGTGGCTTAGGGGAAGTTGCTTGGCCTCTCCGAGCCTCAATCTCCTCGCCCATTGAGTGGGTACGACAGAGGATGGTTTTGAGGGTTCTACCAGAGTCTGTAAAGGGTCAATGGGGGTAATGCTGTCCCCTGTGATTTTAGGGGCATGGCTGGTGACGTTGGGGATGTAATGCATGACTCTGAGCTGGAGTTTCCTTCTTTCTGGGCCTCAATTTCCTTATCTGTGAAACTAGAGCTGGAGAAGGCAATTTTCGAGGCCAAGTACCAGCTCTAAAATCTGTGATTTCTCCCCATCCCCTTTACCTAGGTAGACAGGCCTGGGAGCATGGGATGTATCTGAGACTCCTGCCTTTAAAGCCACTGCCCACTCCTTCCTGGTTTGTCCTTAGATGCTCTTTCTGGGCCCTGAAAGGCTCTGAGCCCATCCACCGTTCAGAGCATCTGCCAAGCCACTCCCCAGGGCCTTGCTAATGAGTTAAAGTTCATTAAAAGTCAACCTTGAGCACCTCACTCTTCCTGAGCATTTGCCAAGAGGTTGGGATTCTCCCGACAGTTATAATAGGCTGCTGCTGGGCCCCACCTCTGCTCCAGCCTCCACCCGCCTGGCCTCCCCCACTGCCTGCCTCCAAATGGCCACTTCAGAATAGGAAGGGGAGGCTGGGCAGGATGCAGAGAAAGAGCTCCCTGGGCACTGACTGGGAAGGTGCTCTGGGGGGACCCCCAGGAAGGCGTTGGGGAGCCACCTGCCCAGACACAGGGGCCCCAGGGGTCCTGTGCCAGACACCTACCCCAGCATGCAGGGGGGTGGGGAGCAGGGCGTCTCTGCTGCTGTGGGACCCAATTCCCTGCCCTCCGGGATGGAGGAGGATTTGGGGGGATTGGGGGTGGGGTTGCGGCGGGGNAGAGCCCCAGTGTGAGCTCCCTGAGTCGCACAGCAAGCTCCCACTGGCTCTGTTTTACGTGTGGCAGCGTGTATGCCTCCATGCTCCTCTCTCCACCCGCCCCCCTCTGCTTCCCCCACTGCGTCCACAGTCTGTCCCATGCCTGCGTCTCCACTGCTGCCCTGCAAATAGATTCACCGGTACCATCTTTCTAGATTCAAGCAGGACTGTTTTAATCTGAAATCACCAGCTCTGCATTTTCTGATAGCTAAGATGGTAAAGAATCTGCCTGCAGTGCAGGAGACCCAGGTTCGATCTCTGGGTCGGGAAGATCCCCTGGAGGAGGAAATGGCAACCCACTCCAGTATTCTTGCTTGCCTGGGAAATCTCATGGACAGAAGAGCCTGGTGGGCTACAGTCCATGGGGTCGCAAAGAGTCGGACACGACTGAGCGTCTGAGCATAGTCTGCATTTTCTGANGCAACCCACTCCAGTATTCTTGCTTGCCTGGGAAATCTCATGGACAGAAGAGCCTGGTGGGCTACAGTCCATGGGGTCGCAAAGAGTCGGACACGACTGAGCGTCTGAGCATAGTCTGCATTTTCTGACATAACCCTCCCTGCCCACCCAGCATCTCGCACCCTTGGGGGTTAGAGACATGGGATCTGGGGCTCCCTGGGCTGACACCTCTCTTCCAGGACACCTCCTGTCTGCTGATGCTCTGAGCTAAGCCCAGGACAGGCTGGGGTCCTCTCACCAATAGGCCTCCCCTCTCCCGCTGCAACCTGTGAAGCGCTGCCCCAGTCCCTAGGGTTCGCTGTGCCTGGTGGAGGCGCTGCCTTCTCAGGTCAGCTCCGGAGGCCCCAGGAGGGCAGGGTGGACGGCAGGGTGTGAGCGTAGGCCTTCGTTAGCTGTCCTCCCCTGTGGATCAGGCACGAGGCTCAGACAGGAGCCGGGCTTTTGTGCTGGGCGGAGGGTGCCTTGCCTGGTGTGAGTGCTCAGCTGACTCTGTGCAACCCCACAGACTGTAGCCCTCCAGGCTCCTCTGTCCATGGGATTCTCCCAGATAAGGGTACTGGGGTGGGCTGCTGTTTCCTCCTCCAGGGGATCTTCCCTGTCGTGGTCACATTCCCGAGCGACGACGATCAAACCTGCGTTTTTTGTGTCTCCTGCGTTGGCAGGCAGCTTCTTTACCACTGTGTCATCTGGGAAGCCCAGATGTGGGGTTGGGGAAACCTCTACGTGAAACCATTAGGTGTCATTTCGGGGGCTCCAAAGAGCTCTAGTACCATAGTCCTTTATGTCTCAGCCCAGAAAAAATTCAGCAAGAGGTAAAGTGAAAGATAAGAAGCGATTTATCAGAATAGGATGCTTGTGAGGCCTACAAGTGGGCAGGTGAAGGAGGGCCTTGCCCTGAGACCTTACCTGACTACAGTTTCATAATCAAAGGAAAAGTCAGGAAGAAGGAGAGGAACTTCTTTGTCTTTCTTGAGTTGTTTAGTCCCTGAGTCATGTCTGACTCTTAGTGACCCCGTGGACTGCAGCCCACCAGGCTCCCCCGTCCCTGGGATTCTCCAGGCAGGAACACTGGAGTGGGTTGCCATTTCCTTCTCCAATACGTGAAAGTGAAGTCGCTCAGTTGTGTCCAACTCTTAGCGACCCCATGGACTGCAGCCCACGAGGCTCCTCTGTCCATGGGGTTCTCTAGGCAGGAACACTGGAGTGGGCTGCCATCTCCTCCTCCGGGGGATCCTCCCGGCCCAGGCATTGAAACTGCGTCTCCAGCAAGCCTGCTTTGCAGGCAGGCTCACCCCTGAGCCACTGGAGCAGGAGAGTTTTCTTGTCCTTGCGTGGTTAAGCTAGGTCCACAAATTATTGTTTTGTGTGTGTGCAGAGAGCACGTCCCAGGGGTCACTGGCGTACTGAGCTCACTGGGCAGATGTGGGTCTCCCGCCGCCATTGCTTCATTGTTTGAGGGCACGTCTCACACTTTGGTTGCATGGTTTCATGCTAAGCAAGCCTGCTTTCTTGAGCAATCATTAACTTACAGGGGTGCCCCATTTTTCTACTTACTTTCTTGAGTAATCATTAGCTTACAGGGTGTCCACTGTTTCTTTCTACTCACCATCCCCTGGTGGGATTGACTAGCCGCCCACTTTGTCTCCTTACTCTGTCTGTATCACATCCGCAAAGCACCTACTGCGCTCGGCACAGTATTGAGCAGGGTTTGAGGCCATGGGAGGGGAGGGGAGCTGGAGGAGACTTTCCTTCTGCCTTCCCCCCACTGCACAGGGCCCCCCCCCCCCGACCTCTCCCCACAAACACACCTGGAAACCTGCCGTGGTTGGGCCTTCAGGACCAGGCCTGTGGAGATGTGAGCATATCCCCTGTGCTGGACAAGCCTGCAGCTCCGGGTTCCCTGCACCGTCTGGGTGGCTCTGGGGTCAGAAGCAAGGGTCTGGGTGCAGTTTATCCTTGCCCTCCACGAGGATTTCAGAGTCCTCCCTCCCCCATCTTCACTTGGCCTGGGAAGGGAATCCAAGAGCAGGCCCCACCCCTGCCCCAGACCTGCGGCACAAATGGGAACAGTCTGGAAAGAGAAGGTGAGCTGCCCAAGGTCTAGGTCTGGGAACTCCCACGACCGTGCTCTGTCCTCTACTCCACGAGGCTGTCTCAGCCTCAGTGTCCCTCTCAGGAAATACAGGGACTCGCGGATGCTAGCGTTCTGGCTCCCAGGAGGGCATTGGGTGTGGTGTGAGCTGAGCTCTTTCCAAACACAGGACTCAGAGGGAGGTGGTGGAGATGAGTCTGCAGGGAGGCTGGGAACCACCACGTGCTGTCTCAGCTGCATGTGTGTGCAAGTGTTTGTGTTTAAGAGTNCTCTTTCCAAACACAGGACTCAGAGGGAGGTGGTGGAGATGAGTCTGCAGGGAGGCTGGGAACCACCACGTGCTGTCTCAGCTGCATGTGTGTGCAAGTGTTTGTGTGTAACAGTGTGTGTGTGATTGAACCTGTGTGTGTGCATGAACCTGTGTGTGTGAACATGTATGTGTGTAAGAGTATGTGGATGTGTGTTTGGACCTGTGTGTGTGCATGTGTATGTGTGTAAAAGTGTGTGTGTATGAGCCTGTGTGTGTGTACGTGCTCACCATCTACATGTCCTCCACAGTCCTTGTGGGCGTCAACACACCTGTGTTTCCGGAGAAGAGACCAGGCACTGTCTTGCAGCAACAGCCTCAGTCTGTGATGAGAGGGTCCTTATTTTATTATTTTTTGCCACACGGTGTAGCATCAGGGATCTTAGTTCCACGACCAGCGATGGAGCCCAGGCCCCTGCAGAGAAAGCAGGAGTCAGCCACTGGACCTCCAGAGGAGCCCCTTGGGGGTCCTTAGAGATCAGTTGAGTGCCCTGTGGGACAGCCTGGCCCATGCGTCCCCCTTCTAGCATGGATCTCAGAGTGCAGGGGCTGCTGGGCAGAATGTGCCTGGCAGAGGAGCAAACCGAACCTGGGCTCCTTGTCAACCGTGGCCTCTAGATATCCCCTCAGGCATGCGGGCAGCTGGCTGGGGCCGGGCACTTCTTAGTGTCCAGTGGAAAGACAAGGGGCGCCATGGTAGAGGAGAAGGGTGCAGAGAATGGGTAGCTCTCAGCACAGCCCAGGGGTTCCTAGAAAGGCTCAGAGGGACTTAGACTCTAGTTCTGGCTCTGCCACTTACCAGCTTTGTGACCTTGGGCAAGTCTTTCCACCTCTCTGAGCCTCAGTTTCCTCACCTGTAAAATGGGGGGTGAAGATAAACAAACTCTCCTTTCTGGGCTGCCGTGAAGAGTAAATAAGAAGCAGCACTCAGCCCAGAGTGCCCAGTACACAATGAGTGCATTGTTAACATGCTGGCTCCCAGATCAAGGCGGCAGGGCAGCCCCATCTCACATTTATGGGACTCCTGTGGAGAGCATCCCACTTCTGAGACTTAAGCTGATCCTATATTTTAACTAAGCAAGCATCCAGGGCCGGGGCCCTAAGCATCCCATACAGGCCTCCACCTCCAGACCACTGGGACCTGAGGCCAACGGGACTTCCACTTATTAAAAGCCAGACCCCGCCACCCACCAACCCTGGACACTGCACTGGGAGGGCTTGTGTGCCCTGAGGTGGACCCCATCAACCCATTTCACAGATGAGTCAGAGGTCCAGAAGCTGAGCAGCCCATGAGATGTGAGCAAGCTAGGAGGACACTTCAGAGCCCATGCCCCCGGGGAGCCTATGGCAGGGGCCCCCTCCCACAGGGCTGGCCCAGCTCCAGAGGTGGGACTGAAGCTGCTTTCCTCTGGGCAGCCTGGTGGAGGTCTGTTGAGCAGGGACCCCCTGCCTTAAGCACAGGGTTGGCACACACATTCCCAATTAAGCCAAGTAAATATTTACAGCCATTATGACAATTGATCGCCTTCGATCCTGTGCTCTGCTGTGAGAGAGTCCTGCTTACTCATGCTTTCTTAAAACCAGCCTCTCCTCTCACACATCTTTAATAATTCAGCTCCTAATTGTCTCCAAACGCAAACCCGAAAATGCCAACTCAGGGCCTTCCTCCCCTCTCTGGTCCTCCTATGGCCCTCCCTGCCCAGGGGTGCCCTCACTCCGTTTCTGCTGCAGCCCCGGCCCCCTGCTTGGCCTGTGATCACTTTAGGAGGGACCCGGGCCCGCCGGGATCCGTGCTGCCCCGCTCTGAGTGCGGTCCCACGGGGAGGGGCACCTGGAGCAGCCGAGATGCCCGGCTGAAGAGGAGGCAGGAAACGGAAGGTGTGGCCAACGCCCCGCAGTCTCCGAGGAACGGGAGGGAGGGGGGAGGACACGGGCCATCTAGGGGTGACGGGGGAGGCCATCCTGCCTGGGTCCCTGGATGGGCCTCTGGCTTGGACTGGGGGTCGGGGGTGGAGCCTGATCGCTGCTACGGCGTCTCCTGGGCGCCAGGCATCCCAGCGCTTCTTGGCTGGCGGTGCTCTCTGGCGCCCTCTGGGGCCCATCTCCATAAGGGGAGACTGGCGGGGATGCTGCAAAGGTCTCATCTGGCCTGCGTGGACTGGGTCCCAGCACTGCCTATCTGGGTGACCAGCGGACACTAAAAGCCCCATTCTGGGCTTTTCTGGGGGTCCAGTGGTTAAGACTCTGCACTTCCAATTCAGGGGGCACAGGTTCGGTCCCTGGTCGGGAAACTAAGATCCCACATGCTGTGCAATGCAGCCAAAAAGCTCCCCCACCACTCTGAGCCCCACTTCCCGTCTTCCCCGAGGTCCAGCCAGGTTGACAGAGAAGTGCTAGGGAAGAGTTGCCCACCCCCTCAAGCAGAGCGTCTTACCGAGCCAGGCCTGACGGGGGTGGACGCCACAGCAGGGGAGCAAGGAGGGACCCAGGGATGATAGTCTGTGCTAGGTCAGCACCCGCTGCTGCCAGGGAGCCACAGGCCAGGGCTTCCCAGCCCCGAGAGGTCTCTGGGTTGGTCCTGTGTAAACTTCCAGGACACCCTGCCCTCCAGTCCCAGGCCAGGCTGCGAGCACTCAGCTGTATTTTCACCCTGCAAGTCCTTGAGCATGTCCACCAGGTACTGTCCTGAGCTCTGGAGACATGATACACAATAGGGAACTGGACAAGTCAAATTCCTCTAGAGATTTTTTTGTCTTTTGTTTTTTAATTAATTTTGCTGTGCAGGGTCTCAGTTGAGGTATTCGAGATCTCTAGCTGTGTCATGCGAACTCTTAGCTGCAACATGTGGGATCTTAGTTCCCTGACCAGGGATCAAACCCATGTTCCCTGCACTAGGGGTGGGGAGTCTTCGCCATTGGACCACCAAGGAAGTCCCCCGGCTAGAGTGTGTGTATATGTGCTTGGATGAGTCTGACTCTGTGACCCCATGGACTGTAGCCCACCAGGCTCCTATGTCCATGGGATTACCCCCAGGCAAGAACACTGGAGTGCATTGCCGTTTCCATCTCCAGAGGATCTTCCCAACCCAGGGATCAAACCCACATCTCCTGCCTTGTGGGCAGATTCTTTACCAAGTCACCAGGGATGCCCCATAAAGATGGGATTTTAAAATCAACAGGCTGGACGGAAGTTGTCCAGGGCAAGCCAAGCATGAACACCAAGATTTAAGGGTCTCTGGCTCCTGTGCCCACCCCCTGAGCTTGGCCCGTGGCATCTCCAGAAGGGATCAACTGTTTATTCTGTCCTGAAAAGCACTTATCTATGTTCTAGACCTTCATTTTGTTCTACCCACTGATCAAGACGAGGCCCCCAGCTGTTTACAGGCTTATGGGTCTAGAGGTGAACCCATGATCCAGCCAGCCAGTCATGGAGGAAAAACTCCCCAGGGCAGGGCAAGCACCAAGCCCAGACTGGGGCAATGAGAGCCCTTCTCAGATCTTCTGACAATGAGTGGCCTCAGGTCCGGAACAGAGAAACTGTGACTTGCAGGCCTGGTGGCTTCTAGCAACCCCCCTTGCCCCTCTCATCTGTGTGCAGAGGTGGCCACAACAGACCAGAGCTAAGTGTAGGCAAGAGGTCCTGAGAGCAGTGCCCGGGGCGATGGGCAATGCCCAAGAAGCACAGAGATCCTGGTCCCAGAAGACAGGTCATGGGTAAACCCCATGCCCTGCTCACCCCCATCCCCTCTCCGCCCCCCGCC
>SJYW01010956.1:0-16496 GCA_006410735.1 Raphicerus campestris
ATCTGAAAAATAACCCAAATTCCTCAGTATTATCAGCCTTCTAGTGCACATGTTGCTAATCCTCTCACTGAGGAGCCTGCTTCACCACTGGTCTGACTCAGACCCCACACGAGGTCTGCCCCGCACTTGGCTGGTGCCTCCTCTGTCCCTTTCAGTCTCTAGGTTTCCTCTGCACGTGGTTATGACTGATATTTTTATTTAAAGAATATAGAATGCTTTAGCATTTCTTCTTAATACTGCATTGTTTCACTGGGGGAGAGATTGTTTTCAGAAAAGACTGTGGTCCACAGAAAATGGCAAGGTGAAACTCTGAAATTTAGATGAAATCAGTGAGTGAATGGTGAAAATGAAATTACCTGATAAACAATATAATCTGGCAAAAAAGAAAGAAAAATGTAAATACTGATGAATACTGTGTTACTCTCTTGGGTTATAAAAATCTAAGTAATAGCATCGAAGGGCTTCTCCTCCCCAGGCCTGTTCAGTGCAGTGTGTTCTTTTGTACTGTGAGGAAAAGAGTGGGACGGTCTTTTAAAGGGGTGGTGTTGAAGGCTCCAAACTCGCTTTGTGAAACAATAGTAATTTTGCTTGAACAATGACTTAATATCATAGAATCATAGATTGTATCAGATGAGTAACATTTTGTGCTGATGTGAACAAAACAGAACTGCTTGTTTAATACACTTGTTTCTTTCCCCTGCTGCTGCTAAGTCACTTTAGTCGTGTCTGACTCTGTGCAACCCCATAGAAGGCAGCCAACCAGGCTCCTCCGTCCCTGGGATTCTCCAGGCAAGAATACTGNTTGCTTGTTTAATATACTTGTTTCTTTCCCCTGCTGCTGCTAAGTCACTTTAGTCGTATCTGACTCTGTGCAACCCCATAGAAGGCAGCCAACCAGGCTCCTCCATCCCTGGGATTCTCCAGGCAAGAATACTGGAATAGGTTGCCATTTCCTTCTCCAATGCATTTATGCATGCATGCTAAATCGCTTCAGTCGTGTCCAACTCTGTGTGCCCCCATGGACAGCAGTCCACCAGGCTCCTGTGTCCACAGGATTCTCCAGGCAAGAATACTGGAGTAGGTTGTTACTTCCTGGGTTGTTGTTAATGAGAGATCTTCTTTTGTGGAAATGATGTTGTTACTGAGTCCACTCTTTTCATACTGTGGACTCAGTAACAATATCATGAAGCACAAGCTAGAATCAAGATTCCTGGGAGAAATATCAATAACCTCAGATATGTGGACGACACCACCCTTATAGCAGAAAGTGAAGAGGAACTGAAGAGCCTCCTGATGAAGGTGAAAGAGGAGAGTGAAACGCTGGCTTAAAACTCAACATTCAAAAAACTGAGGTCACAGCATCCAATCCCAACACTTAATGGCAAATAGATGGGGAAACAATGGAAACAGTGATAGACTTTATTTTCTTGGGCTCAAAAATCACTGAAGATAGTAACTGAAGCCATGAAATTAAAAATGCTTGCTCCTTGGAAGAAAAGCTATGACCAACCTAGACAGTGTATTAAAAAGCAGAGACATTACTTTGTTGACAAAGGTCCATCTAGTAAAGGCTATGGTTTTTCCAGTAGTCATGCATGGATATGAGAGTTGGACCATGAAGAAAGCTGAGTGCCAAGGAATTGATGCTTTTGAACTGTGGTGTTGGAGAAGACTCTTGAGAGTTTCTTGAACTGCAAGGAGATCCAATCAGTCGTAAAGGAAAGCAGTCCTGAATATTCATTGGAAGGACTGACGCTGAAGCTGAAGCTCCAATACTGTGGCCATCTGATGTGAAGAAGTGACTCATTGGAAAAGACCCTGATACTGGGAAAGATTGAAGGCAACAGGAAAAGGAAACAATTGAAGATGAGACGGTTGGATGGCATCACTGATTTGATGGACATGAGTTTGAGCAAGCTCTGGGAGTTGGTGATGGACAGCAAAGTCTGGCGTGCTGTAGTCCATGGGGTCTCAAAGAGTTGGACACGACTGAGTGACTGAACTGAACTGAGTCCAAGCTCACTCTGCTCACTGCACCATAGGCCAATAAGTCTGAGATGAGGTGTTGAGACAAGGAAGGGGCTTTATTCAGGAAGCCCCTGACAGAAGAGATGGCAGATTCAGTATCAGTATCAGTTCAGTTGCTCAGTTGTGTCTGACTCTTTGACAAAACATGGTCCACTGGAGATGGGAATGGCAAGCCACTTCAGTATTCTTGCCTTGAGAACCTCATGAACAGTATGAAAAGGCAAAAAGATAGGACACTGAAAGATGAACTCCCCAGGTCAGTAGGTGCCCAGTATGCTACTAGAGATCAGTGGAGAAATAACTCCAGAAAGACTGAAGAGACAGAGTCAAAGCAAAAACAACATCCAGTTGTGAATATGACTGGTGATGGAAGTAAAGTCCAATGCTGCAGAGAACCATATTGCATAGGAACCTGGAATATTATGTCCATGAATCAAGACAAAGTGGAAGGGGTCAAACAGGAGATAATAAAGGTGAACATTGATGTTGTAGGAATCAGTGAACTAAAATGGACTGAAACAGGCGAATTTAACTCAGATGACCATTATATCTATTACTGTGGGCAGGAATCCCTTAGAAGAAATGGAGCAGCCATCATACTCAACAAAAGAGTCTGAAATGCGGTACTTGGATGCAATCTCAAAAACAAAAGAATGATCTCTTCCTTTCCAAGGCAAACCATTCAATATCATGGTAATCCAAGTCTATGTCCTGACCAGTAATGCTGAAGAAGCTGAAGTTGAATGGTTCTGTGAAGACCTACAAGACCTTCTAGAACTAACATCCAAAAAGACATCCTTTTCATTATAGGGAACTGGAATGCAAAAGTAGAAGTCAAGAGACACCTGGAATAACAAGCAAATTTGGTCTTGGAATACGGAATGAAGCAGGGCAAAGGCTAACAGAGTTTAGCCAAGCGAACGCACTGGTCATAGCAAATACTCTCTTCCAACAAGAGAAGTCTCTACACATGGACATCACCAGATGGTCAACACCGAAATCAGATTGATTATATTATTTGCAGCCAAAGATGGAGAAGCTCTATACAGTCAGCAAAAACAAGACTGGGAGCTGACTGTGGCTCAGATCATGAACACCTTATTGCCAAATTCAGACTTAAATTGAAGAAAGTAGGGAAAACCACTAGACCATTCAGGTATGACCTAAATCAAATCGCTTATGATTATACAGTGGAAGTGAGAAATAGATTCAGGGGATTAGATCTGATAGAGTGCCTGAAGAACTATGGACAAAGGTTCAGGACATTGTACAGGAGGCAGTGATCAAGACCACCCCAAGAAAAAGAAATGCAAAAAGGCAAAATGATTCTCTGAGGAGGCCTTACAAATAGCTGAGATGGCAGGTTAGCATCTCAAAATAGTCATCTCATCAGGGGCAGGATGTCACATTCTTCCTTGAATCAGAGATGGTTGGACATGACGAAACAAAGCAAAAAGATCATTTAATTCTTGTGAATATCTTATAAAGCAGCAAAGCCTCATGCTGGGAGATGTTAGTTTCACTTCCTTATAACCCTTCACAGGTGGGCAGCGTCAGGGTATCTCCTTGAGGTAGGCCATTGTGCATGCCTGCGGTAACAAAAGCAGCAAGATAAGGATTAAAGTCACAGAAGTAGATCCAGTATGAGTTCAAAATTAACCCTTCCTGGTTACAGTTTCAAGGTAGCAGGAATGAGCTGGATTTTTATTAATTGGTGTTTATAATGTGGTGATCCAGTTGTTAAAACTCCATGCTCCCAATGCAGGGGGCATAGGTTCGATCTTTGGTCAAGAGCTAAGATCCTACATGCCACAGAGAGCAACCAAAAATTTAAAAACAATTTAAGAGCAATTATATGGACTTCCCTGGTGGCTCATATGGTAAAGGATCTGCCTGCAATGTGGGAGATCTGGGTTCACTCCCTGGGTCCAAAAGATCCATGGAGAAGGGAGTAGAACCCACTCTGGTATTTTTGCCTGGAGAATTACATGGACAGAGGAGCCTGGCATGCTATAGTCTATAGGGGTTGAAAGAGCTGGACACAGCTGAGCGACTAACGCTATACTGCAAATACTGTGTAAGAAAAGGGGGAAGCAAATGTAAACAGTGAGAACAGCAGCTCCTATTCGGAGTCTACATGCAAAACATTTTCTCTCTAAGGTATGTAAGTTATTCTCTATGAGTGTCCTCGATGTCAAGTTCCTCATTTTTTGTTGGTAAAGCTGAAGCTTGGGGAATGAAACAGCTGTCCTTAACATCTGGAGCTCAAGTTCAGATCTGCTTCTGCACAACTCTAGACTCCATGCTTGTCCTCAGTGCCGTGCTGGCTTGAGGAAGTTTAAAGGAAACTTTTCAAAAAGCAGGTGATGGATGAAGGTGGAAGGTGGGATGTGGAACAAACAGATCTCAGGCGTTTCCTCTTTACGTTAATCATGTCCAGCTCCTGATGCCCACATCAGACTCCAAAGACCAGGTGTGAGTGTTTCTCTCACGACCTTGGCTTTCTGGTGAAGCTCAGCCCTGTCTTTCTCTCCCACATTTGAGCATCTCTGGAGAAGAGCAGCTGTGGGACAGTGGCTACCATTCAGCGTTTTCCTCAGGGGCCATCGTTTTCCCTGGGGGGCAACACTCTGCTGCAGCCGCATGGTGTGACTGGACCAGTAATGTGCACAGGGTTCTGAGGCTTCCCTCACCCTGGGCCATCCATGCAGCAGATTCTGTGAGAAGGGGCCCTGCAAGACTGGGCTGCACAGCGATTCTTCTGTACGTGATGAGACAAACATTTACAAAGATGGATGCTCTCCTGTTTGCATGGTCAGGACAGAGAGTTGGGGCCCCTGGTGCCCTTTCTCTCCTTGGCAGGAAGGTGGCCTAGGGCAGAGGAGTAGTGAGAAGGGAGTTGACCCGGCTGTGTCACTCCCGCTCTTACTTTGAACACGTCCTGTTACCTGCCTGAGGTTTCCACAGCAAAATGAGGACACTGGTTCAGCGGTTTTCCAAGAGGTTTTGTTGCTGCTCTGAAATGTCCTCTATGAATGACTAGCAGTTAGCAAGGGGTTAGCAAGGTCTTTGTAGCACTTGGGAACCATTTAATGAGTTATAAGAGCCTCTGCTTATCTCCTTTTGGAATCCATGTGTCAGTGGATGAACATAAGATGGTCACATCTAGTAGAGGTGTCTAGAGTTATTTTGGGCTTCCTTGGTGGCTCAGTGGTAATCTGCTTGCAATGCAGGATCCCTGGGTCAGGAAGATCCCCTGAAGGAGGGCATGGTAACCTCCTCTAGCCCTCTTGCCTGGAGAATTCCATGGACAGAGGAGCCTGGTAGCTTACAGTCCATGTGATCGCACAGAGTCAGACACAGAAGCGATTAAGCCGCAGCAGCGGCAGCAGAGTTATCTTGGCCTGAAGATACAAAGACTGCACATGTAGTAGAAAAGGTTAACCTTTAGAGAAAAATAGTCCTGGATAGTAACTCCAGGTGTTTGTCTCACTTTCTTCTCTTATTACATGGTGGAGGGCTCCGATTACCCTAAAGGCTACAGGACATGCCTGTGAAATGCAAAAAAGTCAGGGTTTCAGTTAATGGTAGCAACTGTTACTAACACAGCCTTTTTCTCTTCATTCATCCATACTTAAATGCATATAAATATTATAAAGATTTCTCCTTACAGTTCTTCCTGTGCTCACATCTGCCTAATCTTGGAGGTAAACCATTTAGTTTAAAAAAAGCAAAATATTTCGTATCACATATGTTAATAACTAGATGCAGTAAACTAGATCTAATTGAAGTAAACCTTTAAGCTTATTGAGCTGAAAACTTTTCTGTAATAAAATAGGGAGATATGAAGTAATCACACTGAGAATATCAATTCAGGCTGATGAGATAACTCCAAGGTCCAGGAGTCAGCAGGCTCAGGGATTGAGTCTCAGTTTCCCTATTTACTAGGAGTGTGATCAGTCACCAACAGCAAGCTATCAATTCCTGTCCTTTTTCCATTTATGGAGGGTTTTCCTGCACTTCAGATTCTCACAGCATCCTTGAGTTTAGTGACTCTTGTTTCTGCAGCACATTCTGTAGAACAGGAAAGTGAGACTTAGGAGATCAAAGGATTTGTTTATCATGGAGACCCCAGTGTACCACTTGCTTCCTCCCCACATTTGCTAAAATAGAGACAAAGAAATGAGTGCTGCTTGTCTATACCAGGATCTGTCCAGTGATAATTACAGGCAGCCTAAAATTTCTAATATAATAACTGTGTAACTTAAACTTGATTGTTATTTTGTGGTTTGGGGGGTGTTCTTGTGATCTTTTTTTATTTCCCCAGATACTCTTGGGAAAGTAAACAGATTTGTCTATTTATTTCTTAAATAGTATTCAGATAAAAGTTATGATAGTTTCCCCTATTCTCAAATCAAAGCTTCATTTCCTTCTTAACTTTGAGTGTTTTCTGCTTCCATGGGCAAGCGTCTACTTGGTTTAGCTGATCTGCTCCGTGTTCCTTGAGTACACTGTTTCCCTTTAGTTTTTCCGGCCCAGCCTGCTTTTTTTTTTTTTTTGCCCCCTTTTCTTGTATAGTTCTTGTCTGTCACTCTATGACTGGTCTTAAGTACCACTGTGAAGACTCCAGTCAGGTCTTATTCCTTCAGTGGAAGTGGGAAGCTGACATCATGTTCAGCAAAATTGGAAATTTAAGACACACTCATTCCCTGATAAAACTAGTCCTGTGCCTTCACCACCCTGGCCACTAGCTCTCATACCTGTGTCTCTAGCACAGACCTTCACACTTGCATGTCCAGCTGCACTGTGATATCACCATGATATCATCTCACCTTGTCCACAGGTGAAGTCTCCTAAACCGACATCTACCATCTTCCCCAACTCAGTAACTGGAGACCTGTCCTTCCCCTTCCTCATGTCTCAGACACCACAGTCGTCCTCTTCTCTTCCAGCCCACTCCCATCCCGTCAGCAGGTCTTACAGACTCCACCTTCCAAGTGTGTCTGGAGTGTGACCCTGTCGCTCCATTCCTGCTGCTCCCACTCTGGTCCTGACCACCATCATCTATCCCCTGGATTATCCCAGTTGCCTCCTCACTTGTAGTCACCCTCACCCATTCCCCCTTACTGCCTGTTTTCCACAAAGCATAGAAGTGATTCTTTAAAAAAACTCGGACCAGGTCAGTCCTCCCTTCTCCCCCTTCCCCTGTTACTGGGAGTGATGCCAGGGCTCCTCCTGCTCTGTCTCTGCCCTCACTCCCCTCATTCTCACTCTGCTCTCCTGCCTCCTTGTGCTGAACGCCTTGGGCATCTCCCTCGTGTCCCTTTGCATTCGTCCATCCCTCTGTGTGCAGCAGCCTCTCCAGGTCTGCCTGAGTCCCTCCTCCTCCCCAGATCTGCTCACACCCTCTCTGAGCAGAGCCCTCACACCTCAGTGTGGACTCACTTCCCTCCTTTACTCTCCATCCCCCTTAGCCAGCTTGCTTTTCCTTTCTGTCCTTAGAACTTGCACTCAGGTTAATTTCTTATATCATCCATCCCCCACTATGGAAAGAAACTCTAGGACTTTGTTTCTTTCTGGCTGAATTCATCATGCCTGGAATAATGCCTGGTGTAAAGGTCAATCTTCAATAAATAAGTGTGAAAATAGTCAAATGCATAAATGCTGTGAAAAACTATAGAATGAAAACAAATGAGAAACCAGAGGTTTTTTTGTTGTTGTTGTTCAAGACTAGAGTTTAGTCACTGTGAAACATTCCCAATGCCCTTCATCAAAAACTTGTATGAAGAACTGGTACTAAAGGATTAGGAGGATGGGAATTCCCTGGTGTTTCAGTGGTTAGGGCTCCATGCTTTCATGGGTGAGATTGTGGGTTCATTCCCTAGTCAGAGAACTAAGATCCCACAAGCTACATGGATTAGCTAAAAAAGAAAAAAATTAGGATGCGAGGAAAGTGAAAGTCATTCATTCACATCTGACTATTTGTGACTCCATGGACTATATAGTCCATGGAATTCTCCAGGCCAGATACTTGAGTGGGTAGCCTTTCCCTTCTCCAGGGGATCTTAACCCAGGAATCAAACTGAGGTCTCCTGCATTGCAGGTGGATTCTTTACCAGCTGAGCCACAAGGGAAACCCAAGAATACTGGAGTGGGTAGCCTTTCCCTTCTCCAGGGGATCTTCTCAACGCAGGAATCAAACTGGGGTCTCCCGATTGCAGGCAGATTCTTAACCAACTGAGCTATGAGAGGAGGAGAACACATTTTAAATTTATTCTCTTTCCCTTTTATATCTCTACATAGGATTTACAGCTTCTGGAGGATGGAGATCAAACTGTGATAGGAGACAGAGGAACCCCACTGAGTGAAGGACAGAAAGCCCGGGTCAGCCTCGCCAGGTAAATGGGGTTTCAGTTGACATCCTGCCCCTCCTCCTCTGTGGCTCCTAGTGGACGTGAGCATACAGACCCTGCCCACTGGGTGGGCCTGTGTGAAGCAGGGTCTTGGTTCTTTCCATGGACTCTTGGAATGAACCTGGAGTTGTTGGACACCATCATGATTCAGAGATGAAACCCAGGGAGTGTGAAGTGTTCTCTCCTGACATCTGTCCACATTTTCTAGAGCCATGTATCAGGATGCAGACATCTACCTCCTGGATGATCCATTCAGTGCAGTGGATGTAGAAGTCAGCAGGCACTTGTTTGAACAGTGAGTTTTCTCCTGTGTTTCTATCATCTCTGCTTTCTAGGAACCCTATAGAGATCAGGGAAGAGAGCTCAGGAAAGCCTTTATGCTTCAGGAGACTCAGCTCACTCTGCCCTCATGCCCCTTCCTCCCCTCCCTTCCCTCCACAGAAGATCCATCGTAGAGAAATCTTGCATCATGATGAGGTCAAGAAAGGACAATACAGAAGGTGTTCCAGTGTGTGGAGACCAGTGGTGTCTGTACTTCAGGGAGTGAGGGATAAATGGCAGACTCCCCCTGCTAATTGCAGTTGATGGATCCAGACCCCAGGAATAAGAAAGATGATATATGGTTTTTAAGTCAAAGAACAGACTTGGTAACCTGTTACTTGGCTGGCAGTTCTTTGCCGCCATCATTTTTTTCTTTTATTTATTTATATTTTTAATTGAAGGATAATTGCTTTACAGTATTTTGTGGTTTTCTGTCATACATCAATAAGAATCAGCCATAGTTACATCCATGTTCCCTCCATACCAAACTTCTCTCCCACTCTAATTACCCTTTGTCATGGAGCCCCTGTTTGAGCTCCTTGAGTCATAAAACAAATTCCCATTGGCTATCTGTTTTACATTTGGTAACGTCAGTTTCCATGCTACTCTCTCTATACACCCCACCCTTTCCCTCCTTCCCTCACCCCCGTGTCCTTAGGTCTTTTCTATATGTCTTGTTTCTCCATTGCCACCCTGAACATAAATTCATCAGTACCATCTTTTTAGATTCCATGTATATGTATCTGTATACATATGTATATGTATGTACCATATATTTATATTTCTCTTTCTGACTTAATTCATTCTGTATAATAGGCTCTAGGCTCGTCCGTCTCATTAGAACTGACTTGAACACATTCCTTTTTATGGCTGAGTAGTATTCCATTGTATATATGTACCACAGCTTCTTTATCTGTTAATGCTCCATCACTTTTTTAAGACACGTGAGAAGCAAAGTTTTCAGTACTGGCTGGAAAGACCCTTGGCTTATGCTTATTACTCTGTAGGTTTGAAAATACTTAGTAAAGTCTAGAATTGAAGAATGATTTATTCTACATCAGAGTCTGTTCTCTAGGTCTATAAATCTGGTTTTGTTTTGTAGATAGTTTCATTTTTGCAATATTTTATATTCCACATATTAATGAAATCATATGATGTTTGTCTTTCTATTTCTGACTTACTTCACTTAGTGTGATAATCTCCAGGTCCAACCATGTTTCTGAAAATGGCGTTTGTTCTTGCTTCCTTTATCCATTCAGCTGTCAGTTGACATTTAGGTTGTTCCCTTGTCTTGGGTGTTGTAAATAGTGCTTCTATGAGCATAGAAGTACATGTGTCTTTTTGTGGTTTTGTCTGGATATATGCCTAGGAGTGAGACTGCTAGATTATAGGGTAATTCTATTTTTAATTTTCTGAGGAACCTTCAAACTGTTTTCCATACTGCCTCTACCAACTTACATTCCCACCAACAGTGTAGGAAAGCTTTATTTTCTTTGTATCCTTTCAAGCCATTGTTATTTTAATGATGACCATTCTGACTGGTATGAAGTGGTACATCACTGTAGTTTTGATTTGCATTCCTCTAATAATTCATAATGTTGAACATCTTTTCATGTGCCTATTGGCCATCTGTGTGTGTATATATATATCCTTTGGAGAAATGTCTGTTTAGTTCTTCTGCTAATTTTTCAGTTGGGTTGTTTGTTTTGTTTTTCTTATTGAATTGTATGAAATGTTTGTCTATTTTGCAGATTACCCCCTTGTCAGTTGCCTCATTTGGAAATATTTTCTCCCATTCTGTATGTTGTCTTTTTGTTTTCTGATGGTTTTCTTTGCTGTGCAAAAGCTTGTACATTTGATTAGGTCCCATTTGTTTATTTTGTTTTTATTTCTATTGCCTTGGGAGACTAACCTAAGAAAACATAGATGCTATTTATGTCAGAGAATATTTTACCTGTGTTCTCGTCTAGAAGTTTTATGGTGTCATGTTTTAAGTTTATGTTTGTGGGTGGTGAGAGGGTGTGCTCTAACTGCACTGATTTACAAGCCTGTCTCTCTGCCTTCGTGTCTTAGTCTCGTCTTCCTCTAAGCTCCCCCGTCAGGTTAAATTAGGCCCAGAGTAATTAAGGGTAACAGTTACTTCTTTAAAGTCCCTGTCATGAAATTCTAAGGACTAATGGCTAAGTGAATTTTGTTTTTGTTATTCTACAAGCCCTTTGTAGGTTCAGGTCAGGGTCCTGGGAAGAGGGAGCCTAAGCTACTCATGATGCCAGGAGGGTGGGGGTGGGGGATCCCTGTCACAGCACTAGCCCCAGTCACTGAACTCATGACAAGTCACAAGACACTTCTCAAAATTCAACAAGTGAGTTTTGAGGGGACATGACTGATTTACAGCAGGTCCAGAATAACAAAGTGGAAACCTCAGCAGAGTCAGCCGGTGTGTGACGAGCTCTGACCTCTGAACACCAGGAGCTGGGATTCCACATCCACTAAGCAGAGGTTGTTAGACTTTGATGGAACCTGCCCATGTGAAAAACATGCTTAGTGCTGGCATGATGACAGTTGTGGAGATAAATTTTGGTGATGGCTGCACCACAATGAGAATGTACTTAACGCCACTGAACTGTATGCTTAAAATGGCAAAAATGATAAATTTCATGTTAGGTATATTTTACCGCAGGGTTTCCCTGGTAGCTCAGTGATAAAGAACCCACCTTCCAAGGAGGAGATGCAGGGATTCCTGGGTTGGGAAGATTCCCTGGTAAAGGAAATGGCAGTCCACTCAAGTATTCTTGCTTGGAGAATCCCAGGAATAGAGGAGTCGGGTGGGCTACAGTCCATGGGGTTGCAAAGAGTCAGCAATAACTTAGGGACTGAACAACATAAACAACATATTTTACCACAATTAAAAAAAAAAAACCTGCATGGTAGAATCAAATCTTTCTGAACCCGAGGTAGTAGAGGAGCTGACACATGGCAGGGCCTCCAGCTCTCTAATCTGGCCCCCCTTTCCCATCCTCTCTTGATCCTGACTAGATGAATTTTACCTTAGAGAAGTACCTTGTGACTTGTCATGAGTTCAGTGACTGGGGCTAGTGCTGTGACAGGGATTCCCCACCCCCACCCTCCTGGAATCATGAGTAGCTTAGGCTCCCTCTTCCCAGGACCCTGACCTGAACCTACAAATGGCTGTCACTCCATCTTATGTGAGGCTATACAAGTTCTCCATCATTTCCTGAAGAGTTTCTGCTGGCCATCACATCTGTGTCATGGGGAGGGGAGAGGAAGGTATTCTGATTGCTGAGAACAGTGTGTTGATCACAGTAGTCCTCCCAAGATCTTATTCAAACCCAGGAAGTATTTGTAAAATTTTCTTAAACATTTTGGGTTTAATGACTTGAAATGTACACTTGATGGAAGCAAGCTTGTTTAGGTTGTTGCTTGCTAATCACAGCCACATTCTCTAGGGAAACTTAAAGCAGAGAGCATGAAGGCAGTTTATGAAGTCACTTAGCAGCAAGGAGAGAATATTCTCTAGTTAGAAAGTTGGATGGAATAATATGCTATAGTGATGGTGGGCATGTCGAAGCTTAGTAATGGGGTTATTGTTTAGTTGCTCAGTCATGTCCAACTCTTTGTGACCCCATGAACTGCAGCTCACCAGGGAGTATTTTGTGTTAGTAATGAGGAATATTTTGTATTAAAAGTGAATGAATCACACTCTACTTTCTGTTAAGTTTCCTTCAGTTGTGAATATACATCCAAGTTTATTAAGGTTCTATGAATTTACATCTATATGTTGCAGACGTTATGTGGGTTCTATCACCTACAGAAGGTTAGCGGCCTTAAGGGAAATGACGCAGTGTTACCTGTGTCTAACTTGGATTTTAACAAGTTTCAGCCCCACATCACCAGACCCCTGCATCCTGTGTCATCAGATCTTTGGCTCTGTCCTGATCAGACTCCCATGCTGCTGTTTACACAGCTCACTCTCCTGCTCCAGCCCTTCACAGACCCCCTGACAACCATGTTCAGGATGTAACACCAGGTCCTCAAAGAGAGAACAGGCTTCTTTGCTGTCTGCTCCCATCAGCCTTTCCAGCTGTGGGAGCCCTTTCTCACCTTTCCCTGGAGAAGGGCATGGCAACTCACTCCAGTATTCTTGCCTGGAGAACCCCATGGACAGAGGAGCCTGGCAGGCTACAGTCCATGGCATCACAAAGAGTCAGACATGACTCAGCAACTGACACTTTCATTTTCACTTTTTTCTCACCCTTGTCTGNTTCTCCATTGCCACCCTGAACATAAATTCATCAGTACCATCTTTTTAGATTCCATGTATATGTATCTGTATACATATGTATATGTATGTACCATATATTTATATTTCTCTTTCTGACTTAATTCATTCTGTATAATAGGCTCTAGGCTCGTCCGTCTCATTAGAACTGACTTGAACACATTCCTTTTTATGGCTGAGTAGTATTCCATTGTATATATGTACCACAGCTTCTTTATCTGTTAATGCTCCATCACTTTTTTAAGACACGTGAGAAGCAAAGTTTTCAGTACTGGCTGGAAAGACCCTTGGCTTATGCTTATTACTCTGTAGGTTTGAAAATACTTAGTAAAGTCTAGAATTGAAGAATGATTTATTCTACATCAGAGTCTGTTCTCTAGGTCTATAAATCTGGTTTTGTTTTGTAGATAGTTTCATTTTTGCAATATTTTATATTCCACATATTAATGAAATCATATGATGTTTGTCTTTCTATTTCTGACTTACTTCACTTAGTGTGATAATCTCCAGGTCCAACCATGTTTCTGAAAATGGCGTTTGTTCTTGCTTCCTTTATCCATTCAGCTGTCAGTTGACATTTAGGTTGTTCCCTTGTCTTGGGTGTTGTAAATAGTGCTTCTATGAGCATAGAAGTACATGTGTCTTTTTGTGGTTTTGTCTGGATATATGCCTAGGAGTGAGACTGCTAGATTATAGGGTAATTCTATTTTTAATTTTCTGAGGAACCTTCAAACTGTTTTCCATACTGCCTCTACCAACTTACATTCCCACCAACAGTGTAGGAAAGCTTTATTTTCTTTGTATCCTTTCAAGCCATTGTTATTTTAATGATGACCATTCTGACTGGTATGAAGTGGTACATCACTGTAGTTTTGATTTGCATTCCTCTAATAATTCATAATGTTGAACATCTTTTCATGTGCCTATTGGCCATCTGTGTGTGTATATATATATCCTTTGGAGAAATGTCTGTTTAGTTCTTCTGCTAATTTTTCAGTTGGGTTGTTTGTTTTGTTTTTCTTATTGAATTGTATGAAATGTTTGTCTATTTTGCAGATTACCCCCTTGTCAGTTGCCTCATTTGGAAATATTTTCTCCCATTCTGTATGTTGTCTTTTTGTTTTCTGATGGTTTTCTTTGCTGTGCAAAAGCTTGTACATTTGATTAGGTCCCATTTGTTTATTTTGTTTTTATTTCTATTGCCTTGGGAGACTAACCTAAGAAAACATAGATGCTATTTATGTCAGAGAATATTTTACCTGTGTTCTCGTCTAGAAGTTTTATGGTGTCATGTTTTAAGTTTATGTTTGTGGGTGGTGAGAGGGTGTGCTCTAACTGCACTGATTTACAAGCCTGTCTCTCTGCCTTCGTGTCTTAGTCTCGTCTTCCTCTAAGCTCCCCCGTCAGGTTAAATTAGGCCCAGAGTAATTAAGGGTAACAGTTACTTCTTTAAAGTCCCTGTCATGAAATTCTAAGGACTAATGGCTAAGTGAATTTTGTTTTTGTTATTCTACAAGCCCTTTGTAGGTTCAGGTCAGGGTCCTGGGAAGAGGGAGCCTAAGCTACTCATGATGCCAGGAGGGTGGGGGTGGGGGATCCCTGTCACAGCACTAGCCCCAGTCACTGAACTCATGACAAGTCACAAGACACTTCTCAAAATTCAACAAGTGAGTTTTGAGGGGACATGACTGATTTACAGCAGGTCCAGAATAACAAAGTGGAAACCTCAGCAGAGTCAGCCGGTGTGTGACGAGCTCTGACCTCTGAACACCAGGAGCTGGGATTCCACATCCACTAAGCAGAGGTTGTTAGACTTTGATGGAACCTGCCCATGTGAAAAACATGCTTAGTGCTGGCATGATGACAGTTGTGGAGATAAATTTTGGTGATGGCTGCACCACAATGAGAATGTACTTAACGCCACTGAACTGTATGCTTAAAATGGCAAAAATGATAAATTTCATGTTAGGTATATTTTACCGCAGGGTTTCCCTGGTAGCTCAGTGATAAAGAACCCACCTTCCAAGGAGGAGATGCAGGGATTCCTGGGTTGGGAAGATTCCCTGGTAAAGGAAATGGCAGTCCACTCAAGTATTCTTGCTTGGAGAATCCCAGGAATAGAGGAGTCGGGTGGGCTACAGTCCATGGGGTTGCAACTGTCTCTTATACACATCTTGCAAAGGGACACGAGGGAGATGCCCAAGGCGTTCAGCACAAGGAGGCAGGAGAGCAGAGTGAGAATGAGGGGAGTGAGGGCAGAGACAGAGCAGGAGGAGCCCTGGCATCACTCCCAGTAACAGGGGAAGGGGGAGAAGGGAGGACTGACCTGGTCCGAGTTTTTNTTAAAAAAAAAAAACCTGCATGGTAGAATCAAATCTTTCTGAACCCGAGGTAGTAGAGGAGCTGACACATGGCAGGGCCTCCAGCTCTCTAATCTGGCCCCCCTTTCCCATCCTCTCTTGATCCTGACTAGATGAATTTTACCTTAGAGAAGTACCTTGTGACTTGTCATGAGTTCAGTGACTGGGGCTAGTGCTGTGACAGGGATTCCCCACCCCCACCCTCCTGGAATCATGAGTAGCTTAGGCTCCCTCTTCCCAGGACCCTGACCTGAACCTACAAATGGCTGTCACTCCATCTTATGTGAGGCTATACAAGTTCTCCATCATTTCCTGAAGAGTTTCTGCTGGCCATCACATCTGTGTCATGGGGAGGGGAGAGGAAGGTATTCTGATTGCTGAGAACAGTGTGTTGATCACAGTAGTCCTCCCAAGATCTTATTCAAACCCAGGAAGTATTTGTAAAATTTTCTTAAACATTTTGGGTTTAATGACTTGAAATGTACACTTGATGGAAGCAAGCTTGTTTAGGTTGTTGCTTGCTAATCACAGCCACATTCTCTAGGGAAACTTAAAGCAGAGAGCATGAAGGCAGTTTATGAA
Organism: Raphicerus campestris; assembly: GCA_006410735.1. NCBI lineage: Eukaryota > Metazoa > Chordata > Mammalia > Artiodactyla > Bovidae > Raphicerus > Raphicerus campestris. The sequence goes on from SJYW01010956.1 coordinate 16,005, forward strand.
GTCACTTAGCAGCAAGGAGAGAATATTCTCTAGTTAGAAAGTTGGATGGAATAATATGCTANGTTGTTGCTTGCTAATCACAGCCACATTCTCTAGGGAAACTTAAAGCAGAGAGCATGAAGGCAGTTTATGAAGTCACTTAGCAGCAAGGAGAGAATATTCTCTAGTTAGAAAGTTGGATGGAATAATATGCTATAGTGATGGTGGGCATGTCGAAGCTTAGTAATGGGGTTATTGTTTAGTTGCTCAGTCATGTCCAACTCTTTGTGACCCCATGAACTGCAGCTCACCAGGGAGTATTTTGTGTTAGTAATGAGGAATATTTTGTATTAAAAGTGAATGAATCACACTCTACTTTCTGTTAAGTTTCCTTCAGTTGTGAATATACATCCAAGTTTATTAAGGTTCTATGAATTTACATCTATATGTTGCAGACGTTATGTGGGTTCTATCACCTACAGAAGGTTAGCGGCCTTAAGGGAAATGACGCAG
>SJYW01010957.1:0-12733 GCA_006410735.1 Raphicerus campestris
TCAGGGAAAAGCTTTGGGGTTTCAAATATTAGCACCAACAGTCGATGAGAAAGGTGTTGGCCTTGAGTGTATCCACGTATTGCGGTTCCCGTAGGGCTTTTTGTGTATCATCGTCTGACATCCAGTTGTCCTATAGTATCCTCTACAGGTCTTCTGAAGGGAGATCAGTACAAAAGCCAACCTTACCTTTGTTAACCTGAAGACAACGTGAGAACAAGATATGCTAATGTGTTTAAGAAACTCATTGTGTTTCTTCAACTCCTTCCAGACCCTTTGTTCCAGCTTTTAAAAGGTCTTATCATTTTTTTCTCATAGCTATTGCATTTCATTTTTTGTTCTGATATCTTTGAAGTTATTTTAGTGAAGTGGCAAGTATAAGTTAATATTAATAAAATTAAAGGAGCAGTCTTCTTAGTACTAATATACCACTGATTAAGCTACATTGAGGGCCTTCCCTTGTGGCTCAATTGTTTAAAAAAAAAAAAAAATCCTCCTTTCAGTGCAAGAGACATTTGTTCGATTATTAGGTTGGGAAGATCCCCTGAAGAAGGAAATGGCAACCGACACTCGTATTCTTGTCTGGGAAGTCCCATAGACAGAGGACCCTGGCGGATTACAGTCCATGGGTTCACAAGAGTTGAGAGCAGCTCAGCCACTAAACAACAACCAAACTACATACAATTTGAAGTTTAGAGATGATTTTATTTTGTAATTTTTACCTACACCACAAATCAAAATAGTTCAGTACAATGTGCTGGCCTACTTGGTTGAGATGTCAACATTAATTTTCTGAGCTATGTTATGCCTTAATATAGTTGCCTATACTTACGTATGCTGTATCTTAAAAGTTTGTCTGTAGTAATATAGAAAAAATTTCTTGAGTTTTCCATACATCAAAACATACGGTTATATGTGTAATATTGCCAATCACAGAACAGCTAATAATGTAAGAACCAGCAAATATATTTTCAAAAAAAATGAGATAATTTAAACTATAAGTCTAAAACAAAATTATAATAATCCCAAAGAAGATAATATGTTCATTTTAGAATTTGTTTTCAAACACATTAAATGAAATATATCAATATATGTCATTTTAGCACGTATGAAACCTAATTATAATAGAGATTATTATTCTCATCTGAAAAATTAAGAAACAAGATGCTGAAAATTTGAGTAAGCACCAATGTATGCACAATTGAAAAGAGCAAATATGAGACAATCCAGGTTTTCTAAAGTCAATTTCCTATTTGTTCTACTACATGACATTATTTCCCCACTTGAATTCAAATTATAAAATTACAATAATGCCATATGTATAGAATACAACTATGTATATGGTATATGTACACCATGGTATATGTATACCATGCTAGGTAAACAAAACTCGAGCTATATGGAGAAACAAATTTTCATGTGTTGAAGTGTTTCATATATGCATTAAAGACTAATGTTAACTTCAGGAGATTTGAATCCTNATAATGCCATATGTATAGAATACAACTATGTATATGGTATATGTACACCATGGTATATGTATACCATGCTAGGTAAACAAAACTCGAGCTATATGGAGAAACAAATTTTCATGTGTTGAAGTGTTTCATATATGCATTAAAGACTAATGTTAACTTCAGGAGATTTGAATCCTTCACACCTCCCTCAATAACAATATAGAGAAATACCTGCTTTTCATAATAGGATGCATAAACCATGTTAAACGTTACTAGATTTAAAGTTTACCTGGGGTTATATATATTGCAATGTTTTAAAATGTAATTGAATGTTACTGAAAGTGTAGTTAACTATTTGCTTCATCTTACAAAAGTTTTTCTTATTATTAATTCAGTATAAATAAGTGAAAACCCTTTTACCAAGACAACTTGAGATGCTCACAATTTATCCTGAGAGCTCAGCTCTTAGTCTAATTTATCTAATTCGACTGTGCTCGATTTCTCTAATGCAACAACACGTAATGTTACACAGCTCTAATGCTTGCCTCCTTCCTGCTTTCTTTCCTTCCTTTCTTCCTCCCTCTTCCTTCCTTACCTCCCTCTGTTTCTTCCTTCATTTTCCCATTCTTCCTTTCACCCTTTCCACAATTCCTTATTGAGATTTTCCTTGACTATTTTTACTTTTCTTATAATTAACCTTGATGCCTTTTTCTCACTCCCCCAAATACATTTCTCAAATATATATGCATATAACTCTATGTAGCACAGAATTAATGAGATAAGTAGATTTGAGCTTTTCAATTCGTTTCTGACAGTGTAGTCTTTGATACTTTAGCATAACTTTACACCTTAAACTCCTGTACTTCAAGTAAAAACAGCACAGTCATGGTTACACCAGTGTTCTAGTTCTTCTCACCACTGAATGCAGCATGCATGTGTGGCTACAAACCAGTGGTCACAATACTCTATAACAAAAGGAACATTTAAAATCCTTTGGAGCTTTGTATTTAAATATTTTTCTCTGTTGAGGCAGAGCTTCAGGCCTATTGCTTTGTTATTCTTCAATTTTCAAATCTAAATACTATGTTGTGGTCAAAGAATGACAAGTCTTATAACCCATCTTTGCCTTTGGCTGATTTTGAAGAGTAGATCTTGAAATGTCTTGGAATATATTTATTAAACTAATTCAAATAAACTGTCAGCAAATGGTTGCTTCAGTATTTAACTTTATCAATAATATCTTAGCAGGATACTGCTTGCTGAAAGGAATCATGCCTTTGGATGTTGTTTTTCAGTTATATTAACATCATTTAAACTCTTCACAATTTTTTCCTGCCAAGAAATAACTTTAAATGTAAGTGCTTTTTTTTGTTTTTTTCTAGTTTATGGCTTTTTTTTTAAAATGGGATTCTAGTACTTTGTGTGTGTGTGTGTGTGTGTGTGTGTGTGTGTGTGTATTTTAGACCTTTCCAAAATTCATCAGGAGATGATGGTTCAAATTGTTTACTGGCATTGTTTCTTTTAGAAATTAAAATAAAGAATTAGAAGGAACAAGACTCAGCATTTGTTAAGCAATCTTTTTCATTTCCTTAAATTGGAAATCTATTTGGGTATCATAGAAATGTATTATTTATGTTAAAAATACACTAGGGAACATAGAAAATATGTAGGAATGAAATTGCCTATAATTTTGGAGTCACATTAATAAAACAGCTTTTCTGGGACTCAAGTACTTTGATTTCTAGTTTCAGGATTTCTGTCATTGAAATAAAATTTGTAGAGATTCAGAAAAAAAAAAAATAGAACCTGAAAGATCTGTATTATATGACATTATTGTATTTGGCTAGAGAAGACAAATGCCTTCAGAATGAAACTATTCTTAAGAGAGAGCAAAAAGGACTATAAATTCAGAATCAAAGCAAAGGTTGTTGAAAACAAGTCAGATATTATAATGATATATTATTGAAGGAAAACTTCCAATGCTTTTTTCTGAATTCCTTAAAGTTTTAGATATGAAATAAACATTTCAGGAAAAAAATATTGTTGTCTAGTTAAATCATCATGAGTTTTGTGTTTTCCTTTTATTGCATATCAAGTAAGAAATTCTTCAACATATATTTCTAATAATCATCATAATTTGAATTTTTATTCAAAATACAAAATTTACGAAATGTCTTCAAATCCATCCTCTTCCTCGAATTCAGGATTTTGTACCTAGGGAAACAATATAAAAGCATTGTTTTAACAAGATTTCCTAATGCTTGTACCTGTCTTTTTGAAGAGAAGGGACAAGGAAACTTCTGGAGTCAAAGAAACTCCAGGTCATCACCTAGTCCCTTGGTTTAAGACAAAGTAAAAAGTGAGTGAATAAGTAATTAAAGCATGTATATGGAATCGAAAAGAAAAAAAAAAGATATTGATGAGCCTATTGGAGAAGAAGGAATGGAGACACAGATGTAGAGAATGGACTTGACACAGTAGGGGAGGGAGAGAGTAAGCAGAATGAATGGACAGAATAGCATCAACATATATACACTATCAATGGATAGGATGGAGAGCTGGAGAAAAGTTGCTGTGTATTGCAGGGAGCCCAGTCTGGTGCTCTCTGATGACCTAGAGGGATGGGATGGGAGAGACGATGGAGGTTAGGAAGGGAGGGGATACATATATAATTATGATTGATTTGCGTTGTTATATGGCAGAAACCAACACAATATTGAAACACATAAATATACACATACATGTTTAATAAATAAATGGAAAAAAATGGGTAAAGAGTATTGGATTACTGATTTCTGCTCAAATACCAGACTTTAAATCCTAGCATCCTTAGATACTAGTGTTGGACATGTTAATCCTCCTGGCCTGCTTTACTTATAATAAAGAGAAATGATGCTAACAGAATATTGTGACAAATAAAATTACTATATAAAATATTTAACCTCTGTTTTTAATTCTATTGTAGCATATAAAGGTTAAATCAACAAAATCACTTTGCTGAATTAGTATTTGTGTTATATTAAACATAGAAGAATGAATGATCTTGGGAAGACATTAGGTAGAATGCTATCTATATTGATTTAGGACAGCCACTGGAGTCAAACATCTCAGTTGTATCATATATTGCCTGAATTTGGACAAATTACACATGGTCTAAGTTTCAATTTCCCCTGTAAAATAAGAATAATAATAGCATCTGTATTATTGTGATTTATATGTTAAAGATGATTATCTATATCTGACATTACTCTTTGGAATCTGCATGTACAGAGCACCATATAGGTGCTAAAGTAAAGAAGATGCCTGCTACCAGGATGCTCCATCCCATTTCCATACAGAAATAGCAGATTTATAAGAAAAACAAGGGTTTGTAAAAGGCAATGGAGAAGGCAAGGTTGAAGACAGGGGGATGTAGAGAATGGAGGAAGTCAATTTAAATTGTGCCCAAACAGAGTGTCTATGACACACCAGGAGGACAACACTGATGGAGCCGCCATGCAGAGGTCATGGTCTGCTGGAGCCGCAGACTCATCTTTCTTGGGTCTCTAATCCAAATGCCTGGTAGTATTTGCTTTGGTTCAACTCACAGGTTCTTTTTATTTCTCCCCCCAAATTTTATGTTAGTCACTTCACCTAAACATTCTGATCCATAGATTCTATTAAAAATAGGAAGGTCTGGCATCCTTGGGCTCATATTTCAACATGGCAACCACCATCTTAAGTTGCATGGTTGTGACACCATTAGACAATGTTTTTGCACTGTTTTGCACACAACAGTCCTCACAACTGCTCACTCTAACCCAGGAGAAGGAACCTGTTTGGAGCTGACGTTTCTGGGAAATTGGAAGGAACTTCAGGGCTGCGAGGGAGGGCACGTGAAACCTGGTGTGGGTCCTCAAATCTCAAGTCCCACAAAATACTGCTCCAGGCAAACATGGGATCGTATGGGGGTAAAAAATTCCAAAGCTTGTTCAAATCTATTTGGAAATGAAGAGATCAATTTTGCAAGATCGTAAATTTCTGGGAGTTCAGGAAGGCATTTGTTTTCTTATCTTTTGTTTTTGTAACCTAAGCTCACATGTGAGGACTTCATTAATTTTCACTTTGTAAAATCATCTGAGGAAAAGTATTTTCAGTCTCTTGCAGTAGCTTGAGTAATTATCATAAAACAGTCTCTGGCATCTCCTTTCTAACTCTCTTGCCAACTGCCATGCTTCAGATCTTCATTTTCACCTACAGCTGAAACAGTCTCTTGCTTCTTTCCACACTCTCTTCACTCAATCTGTCCTACACACCAGTGCCAGGGCTATTTCCTTAAACAGATCAGGGAGAGGCAGGAGTGGGAGAGCCATTTGATTCCTCTATTTCTTTCCTGTATTTGGAGAAAGGAGGAAAGAGTTCAGTATGGATTTGCATGGGAATAAAGATGCACAGGTAAAGAATGAACTTGTGGACACAGTGGAAGAAGAGGGTGAGGTGAATTGGGAAAGTAGCATTGACAGATATACACTACCATGCGTAAAATAGATAGTTGGTAGGAAGCTGCTATATAACACAGGAAGCTCAGCTTGGTGCTCTGTGATGACCTGGAGGGGTGGGATGGTGGAAGGTGGGTGGCAGGGAGACTCAAGAGTGAAGAGATGTACTTATACTTATAGCTGATTCACATTGTTGTATAGCAGAAACTAACGCAACATTGTAAAGCAATTAAACTTCAATTTAAAACATTTTTTAAAATGGACTTGCATGGATCTTTTCTTTTGCATCTTTTGAGTCAAGATATTATAAGTCATTTCAGAATAGGACCTCCCAAATAATTTTCATCATAGAAAAGTCCAAATGTCACATTTTATATATTGTAATTGTTAATTTTTTAATTAATTTATTTTAATTGGAGGCTAAATACTTTACAATATTGTGGTGGTTTTTGCCATACATTGACATGAATCAGCCACAGGTGTACATGTGTCCCCCTTTACACTTCCCTTGCCATCCCATCTCTCTGGGTTGTCCCAGTGCACCAGCTTTTAGTGCTTTGTTTCATGCATCAAACTTAGACTGGTCATCTATTTTACATATTACAATATACATGTTTCAATGCTATTCTCTCAAATCATTCCACCCTCGTCTTCTATGTATCTCTTTTGCTGTCTCACATATAGGGCCATTGTCAACATCTTTCTAAATTTCATACATATACATTAATATACTGTAGGGCTTCCCTGGTGGCTCAGAAGTTAAAGGGTGCTTTTGTTTCTGACTTACTTCTCTGTGTATAATAGGCTCCAATTTCATCCATCTCATTAGAATGGAATCTAATGCATTCTTTTTAACAGCTGAGTAATATTCCATTGTGTATATGTACCATCACTTTCTTATACATTCATCTGCCCATGGACATCTAGGTTGCTTCCATGTCCTAGCTACTGTAAACAGGGCTGAGATGAACATTGGGGTATATATGTATCTTTCTATTCTGCCAGTTCTAGTTTCAATTTTTTAAGGAATCTCCATACTGTTCTCCATAGTGGCTGTACTAGTTTGCATTCCCAGCAACAGTGCAAGAGTGTTTCATTTTCTCCACACTCTCTCCAGCATTTATCGTTTGTTGACTTTTTGATAGCAGCCAATCTGACTGATGTGAGATGGCACCTCATTGTGGTTTTGATTTTCATTTCTCTGATAATGAGTGATGTTGAGCATTTTTTCATGTGTTTGTTAGCCATCTTTACATCTTCTTTGGAGAAATGCCTGTTTAGTTCTTTGGCCCATTTTTGATTGGGTCATTTATTTTTCTGGAATAGAACTGCATGAGCTATTTTTGAGAGTAATTCTTTGTCATTTGCATCATTTGCTATTATTTTCTCCCACTCTGAAGGTTGTCTTTTCAGCTTGCTTATAGATTCTTTCATTGTGCAAAAGCTTTTAAATTTAATTAGGTCCATTTGTTTATTTTTGCTTTTATTTCCATTACTCTGGGAGGTGGGTCATAGAAGATCTTGCAATGATTTATGTCAGAGAGTGTTTTGCCTGTGTTTTCCTCTAGATGTTTTACAGTTTCTGATCTTATATTTAGCTCTTTAATTCATTTTGAGTTTATTTTTGTGTATGGTGTTAGAAAGTGTTCTAGTTTCATTCTTTTACAGGTGGTTGACCAGTTTTCCCAGCACCACTTGTTAAAGAGATTGTGTTTTCTCCATTGTATATTTTTTTCTCCTTTGTCAAAGATAAGGTGTCCATAGTGTGTGGATTTATCTCTGGGCTTTCTATTCTGTTCCATTGATGTATATTCCTGTCTTTGTGTCTGTCCATTCAGTTCAGAACAATGGTTCTCAAACCTGTCTGCATGATCTTAGCATCTGGGGAAATATACAGAAGTATGGTGCATGAGTCCTACTCTAGATTGGCACCTGGGGAAATATACAGAAGTATGGTGCATGAGTCCTACTCTAGATTGATAAAGTCTTTCAAGAGTTGAGGCCATAAAAATCATTATTTTTCTAAAATGATACCAAGGTGATTGTAATTGGAAGAGAGGGCTGAAAATCACTGGTGTAGTAAATTATTCTACTACTATATTTGACAAAATTCTTTAATTTACTTTAAATGCACTATAGTAACAAATCAGTGAATCAAGACGTGCAATAGAAAAGGAAGGGGCAGGAGGTTTGGGATGACTAGGTAGCATGAAAATCATAAAGTAACCATGGCTTTCTGACTTCCAAAAATTTTAAGAACTGCTTTGTCCATTTTTTTTTCCTACTCACCCTTAGTCTGACTACAGGAAAAAATGATAAGCTATTTCATTGTGAATTTTAGAAATGGTTTACTACATATACATGGCCTCAGCACTTTTAGATTCTTTCTTTCAGAGATGCTCATAAATAGAGTCCCTTCTCCTCTCATTCCCAAGTCAATATGATAAGAATACCCAACTCAAGGCCCAAAACAGGATTAGAGGCTACTAACCACATCCCAGGGCCTCTGCATTGCAGAGGATGTGAGGCTTCCTGAAATCTCCTTGAAGCTATGTGGAGACTATGTCTGGTCAACTGCCTCCTCTCCCTTCAGCACATCCCAAAGTGTGACATGGGATGGAGAAGGCAAAAACCTTAGATTACTCCCTAAGTAATATTGCTGATATTTTTATTTCTGTCTGGCTCCTATGTCCAATTCATCATGAACAAATAAAAAAGTTTTATTATCTTTTGAAATCCAGATAAGGAAAACAAAGGATTAGGAAGGGAGAGATGGAGGGAGCAATGAAGGGAAAGAAAGAGCCAAGGAAGGAAAGCATATAAGCCATTTGGTTGTAGAATCCATGCTGTAATCACTCTCCTTCTCCTAGGATTCAGTAATTTTAAATGAACTGAGTATCAGTAATTGTGCAACACATGGTTTAAATTATCATTAAACATTTAACCAATTTTAAAATAAGAATGGAAGCACCTATTTCAAAGCCATTATTATTTTTCTCCTAATGTTAAACATATTGGATTTTTCAAAAATCAAATGAGTTCTGCAACTATAAATGGGTTCCCTTTTCCAAACAAAGTTCCTAATGCAAAAACTTTCTTAACTATAATGGTCTTTTAACCAAGGTCTCCAAAGCTTTTAACTGAGACTTAGGTTTAAAATTTAGAAAAATCAACCTTCCTTCTCAACCTATAAGTGAAAGTGAAGTTAGTGCTACAGTAAACTGATTTCTCCCTGGTTTATTAAACATAGTTACCATGCAAAAAATTGTAAAACTAACAATAAATCATTGTAACAGGGAATATGGAGAATTGACTGTATATATGCTTACACACACACACACACACACACACACAGTTTATTTCTATGAACTGATGACAATAATTCAAATACTTTGCTAGTAACAAGATGTGTTTAAAAAAAGAAGAAGATGTGTTTAGATACATGTCCTGAATTTAATAAGTATAATCTATCATTTTCTCTTCATTTTAATTCTCCCTGCCACTGCCTTTGTAGATGACCCTGGGAAAAAGCATTTAACCTCCTCTCACCTCAGTTTTCCTTATATTTAAAATAAGGCTCATAGAATTCGCTGACACCACAGAGACATTTTCATTTCCTTCAAGAACTAGTTTACTCTTAATAAAAATGTTCTCTGCACTGAATTTTCTTGTGACTGCAATAAAAATTTACAGAGGACTTACTGCAGTGCCCTATCAAAATGGGTTTTAAAATCATAATCTGTGAAAATAATGGAAAAGTATTCAATACTATCCAATCTATGTATAAGTACACTATATTTTTTGATGGAGAATTAAGCCCTCTTTTATATGTAAAATATGTTACTTCAGATTCTCCACATTGCATTAGAGTTTGCCATACATTATGCTAGCTTGAAATTTTTCCTAGTTAGCATTGTTTTCACATAATGGACTAAATCATAGATGAAATTTATTGTGTACTTTGAGATCCTTTGGTTGGATGCCAATTCCTTAAAATTGCTCATAGCTTTTAAAATTTCTTGTGAAATAGACAAGTACAGATATTAATGTATAGGTTGATTTATGATAATCATAATGTGGTGGTTCCTATGTCCTCATATATTTAGATTTATAGTTTAAATTTATGGAAGGATTATCCCCCAGTTAAGGTATATGAAGCTAATATCTGGTAAACTAATTCTAGTTTTCTCAATTATATGGTCATAATATATATTCGGTTGAAGCCAGCGATTCTTAAATAATTGTATATAATAATAACATAGAAAGATATTAAAAGGAAGATTTGTGGGCAGCAATTATGTAATTTTATTTAGTATGTCTGGATTGGAACCCAGTAATATGCATTTTGACAATCACCCTTATAATTTTAAAGCAGATGTATCATATATAACAATCTGAAAAATATCACTGTAAGCTACACTCAAAATTACCAGTGAAGATTATTGGCATAAGAAAAGTATTTTCATTAAGATGACTTAAATGGCAATGCTTCATGAATAAAGTCAGTTACATTATCAAGTATTAAATACATTTGTGTAAAATCTAATATTTTTCTTACTAATCTTCAATTGTGGTTGTTTAGGCAATCATTCAATTAATCATGAATTCATACTTTAAACTGACCTTGATCTATTTCCTAATTTTACTCATAATATTTCTCTATAAATGAACCTTCATTAGTATGACCTGTATATCTGGAATTTCAAATATGCTTGTCATCAAACCCTTACTCTCAAGTTAAGGAATTTTATTTCCATAGGTAAAGGAATCTTTCTTGCAGTTTCCTTATTAACACATTTCTGGAGTGATTCTAATAGGTATTCCTTCTATTAAAGTCAACAGGGACACTGGCTTACCAGAGGTGGATTGCGGATCTCAAAATTTACTATGATTCCTCTACATGTGAGATTTTCCTTATTTAAATATACTCAGGAATTTTGTTAGCAATATGTACTTAAACATTTCAAAATTTCGGAAGATGGTAATTGCTTTTTCCAGAAACGCAGCTGCCTGCTATTGAATATCCTCCTGGCTAGCTAGGTAAACCTTTCACTCCTTTAGTATGTTTTCTTCAAATGAATGGCAGTATTTTTCTACTCTGATTAGAAAGAAGCGAACTGCATCCCCAAATTCTTACCCATGGCATATTTTTCTTTCCAAAAGAAGTTAGTGCATATAATACTACTGTAGTGTATCTTAAACAATCCAATGATGCTTTATAAATTTTACACTAACAGTGGAAACAGTGGCAGAATTTATTTTGGGGGGGCTCCAAAATAACTGCAGATGGTGACTGCAACCATGTAATTAAAAGACACTTACTCCTTGGAAGGAAAATTATGACCAACATAGACAGTATATTAAAAAGCAGAGACATTACTTTGCCAATACAAATCTGTCTAGTCAAGGCTATGGTTTTTCCAGTAGTCATGTATGGATATAAGAGTGGACTATAAAGAAAGCTGAGTGATTAAGAATTTATGCTTTTCAATTGTAGTGCTGGCAAAGACTCTTGAGTGTCCCTTGGACTGCAAGGAAATCCAACCAGTCCATCCTAAAGGAAATCATTCCTGAATATTCATTGGAACGACTGATGTTTAAGCTGAAACCACAGTACTTTAGTCACCTGATACAAAGAGCTGTCTCATTGGAAAAGACCCTAAGGTTGAGAAAGATTGAAGGCAGGAGGAGAAGGGAACAACAGAGGATTAGATGGTTGGATGGCATCACCAACTCAATGAGCATGAGTTTGAGTAAACTCCAGGAGTTGGTGATGGACAGGGAGGCCTAGCGTGCTGCAGTCCATGGGATCACAAAGAGTTGGACACGACTGAGCTACTGAACTGAACTAAACTGAAACATAACTTTAGAATTTTTATTTATAAATATTAAATTATCATTGAATATAACCTTTTCCACAAAATCTATTTTTAATTTTAAATGGTTTCATAACATTAAAATGGTAACAACTGTAATTAAGACCTTTGAAAATAGAATATTTTTCTACACAATGTAACTCTAGAATTGGAAATATAGATAAAATAACAACTTTATAATAAGAGAAATATATCACATTTTGTAACATTGGATATCTGATCAAAATGAGTCACCATTTACTTTTGTCTTCAAATGGAAAAAACAGATGAGACTGGGTGATTTCAAATAAATTGAATATATGAAATGTGAATTTGTCCAAGATTTTAAGCCTAGATGCATGGTCAGTTTATTCATTATTAATCAAGAATATAATAGTATTCTTACTCTTCAATGTGTAACTCTTTTACCTTTCAGAATACCACAGCTATTCTGAAATATAGGCTAAATGAAATTGTGACTTTTCATAAAATATTATTTACATAAAACCTCTGATTTATGTAAGCCAACTTATCTTTTTCACATTAATTTCAGAGCAATGTGTTCATTTATGGAAAAGGAGGAGAAATATACAAAAACTGATGACTTATGAAAATATGTCATAAATAACCAGAGTATAAATAAATCAGAAAATAACTAGGATAGTGAAACAGTTTTACAATGTAAAACGTTTTATAATAAAGGAAAAAGGATAACTTATGACTTTGACAAATTTCCCTTCACAAGCAGAGTGGCAAAATTAGAACAATTGATATGAAAAGTTGCTTTTATTTAGTGAATGACTAGCACATGACTCCCCGCTAGTTCCCTTAATAATGATAAGGTAAAGAATACTACAACCTTCCCTGGTGGCTCAGCTGTAAAGAATCTTCTTGCAATGGAGGAGACATGGGTTCAATCCCTGGGTGGGAAAAGCCCCTGGAGAAG
>SJYW01010958.1:0-11501 GCA_006410735.1 Raphicerus campestris
AAAAAAAAATTCTGCTTTTTTCTTTCTTCTTTTCTCTTCCTTCCTAATTTCCTTGAATGTACACAGAATAAGAAATATTTTTCTAACAGTTGTCCTTTTGACTATATCACCTTATAGAAAGGTACACTAGGGCCAGGGAGGGGATGTCTTCATGTTCCAATTAATAATACATTTTCCCTTTATTTAAGAATTAACTGGACTATGTGAGTGGGTTCAAGATAGATGAACCTGTCCTCAAAATAGCTCACTGGTATCCTATAATGAGGCTTCCCATGTGTCTCAGTGGTAAAGAATCCACTTGCCAAGCAGGAGACACAGGTTTGATCTCTGGGTCAGAAGATCTCCTATAGAAGGAAATGGCAACCCACTTCCATATTCTTGCCTGGGAAATCCTTACAGAGGAGCTTGGGGGGCTACAGTCCACAGGATTGCAAGAGTCAGATACAACTTAGCAACTAAACAATAACAATCCTATAATGAACAAGGGCTTTTATGAAATGAACATACAGACACATGAACATGCACACACACATGCTTGAAAAAAAAAACAATTCAAGTGGAGAGGAAAAATAAAACTCATACGTAATTTATTTTTTTTTCTTATCACAAACTATTCTTTATGGGTTTTAAATCCACCAAGGGCTTAACTTTTCAGTAAATAAAGGTATGCAGTTTAACTCTAAAACTTAATTAAAAACCAACAGAAGTGACTTATTAGCTAATATGTATGGTGAAACAAGCCTCAGAACCCACACTCCTAGCATCTCAATCTGAGCCCAGTCACATCTCCGATTCAGGATGGCTCTGACCCTGAAGCAGGCAGCTGCATCTCTGAGGGTGTTGAATCAAGGAAGCAGGAGATTTCGTGCACAAACAATTACCTTCTGAGAGTCAGAGCCAAAAAGCTGGGAAATCTGACAGCCCCAACCTTGGACAACACAAATGCTGATTAGGTTGTCACTCAGGGGCTGGCTGTTTGTCACCAAAGTGCAGTCCACTCCCTACAAAGAAAAACAACTGAATGTGAACAAGCCTATCTAAGCCCTAGATATTTAATAAAATAACTGTCTTAGAAATAGTAAGACACATTTGGCTCAAGATAAAATCAAACTTATGGTTACCAGGAGGGAAGTAGGGGGAGGGATAAGTTGGGAGATTAGAATTGACATATACACACTACCATATGTAAAATAGATAACTATTATTAATAAGAAGTTCCCTGTGCTTTTGCATAGCACAGGGAACTCTACTCAACACTCTGTAATGACCTATGTGAGAAAAGGATCAAGAATGGACATATGTATATGTATGACTGATTCTTTCTGCTGTACACCTAAAACAAAACTCTGTAAATCAACTACACTCCGATAAAAAATTAATTTAAAAAACATAAAATCAGGTGAAGAGACATCCTATTTTTTGAATTAAAATAACAAAAAATTTTAAAATACAAAAAAACAAACAAACACTGAATTTCTACAAAATGTCAAAATTAAGAACAAACCAAAAGGACTATCTTCTAATAGAATCAGGGAGGAAGGAAGACAGTCAGTCGTATCATTAGAAAGGATCTCCATTGATAGTAACACTGATGGTGCCAGCCTGAGAAGCAATGCATCCCACGAGATTTGCCCTCTGAAGCAGAGGAGGGAAGGACCTGGCTCCACCCAGGAACCCTGGGTTCAAGTACCAAGTACATCAGCAGCCCAGCCGGTCTTTCCTAATGGAGGTGCCTTTCTGTGTGTGATCAAGTTGAGTGTTCTGTTAGGAAACATGGTGGAAGCTAACAGAGCTTCCCTGGACTGTGCACCCTGGACTGTGCAACTTTCTCACATAAAGCACAGAACACAGCCACACTATGTCGGAAGACCCAAGTTAACTGCCCCCCTTACAAGCCTGTAACTCCAGTAATAATCACCACATCATTAATGATTCTTTTTCTTTCAACATATGTGGAATTAGTAGCAAGTGACAGTTACCTCTGGTTTTCAAGTCAGTTTTGCCATCTAGGTGTCCCTCTGTCTAGAAAACAAACTATACCCGTTGCAACAGCAATGAGCATACAGTGATTCACAAATTCCTGTGGGAAAAAACCTCTCGCTCATCAAACAATAGGCTTGCCTCCTCTTTCAGTGTCTCCTTCAGACCAAACTTTCTCAGAACCTGCCTCACAGGAGCTAGCAGAGGGCTTAACATTTGCTGCCACAGCCCACCTTTTTGGCTCATGGAAAGTAATAATAGGTTAAAACACCACCTCCGCTCCTGTTGAGGCATTTGCCTGGCTGTACCCACAGAGCTGGGTTGCCGCAAGGAATTAAAAAGAGGAGAGCTAATCAAGGAAAGACATCATCTCTGAAATTTGGTGAGGTTTTATGGAAACAAGGGAGAGGGGGAGGTGGGCACACACATGGGGATTATTAGTGTTTCATATACTGCTTCTAATTGGAGAATGACCGAGTATCCCAAACTCTTAAAGACAGAAAATCTCCTGTTAGGTCAGCATTTAACACAAGATTAACTTCCCAATAAATGCAGATATTAGACTATATCCTCAACCAACCTTTCTAGCTTTAGGAACCATGGGTATACAAGCAGAAACAACCCTAATAGAATCTAGTTTTTTTCATATCTCTAAAGCCTTAAAAATGTTAGTTCTTTTCAAATAGTTATCCTACCACCATTCTTCATAAATAGTATGAGAGGAAAAAGCCTTATGCATAAATCCATTCAGGCAGGGCTACATACATTATAGAAAACCTGAAACACTCAATAAATCCAAAAAGAAGGACATGATTCACTGAGTTACAAACTCTAAGATCTATTTGCACCATTAAATAAATTAATGGTAGGAAGATGTGTATGCTGTATGTTGTATTATCTAGGGGAGAGTCAAAATACAGGAAAAAAATGTAAAATCTTAATNAGAGACATCCTATTTTTTGAATTAAAATAACAAAAAATTTTAAAATACAAAAAAACAAACACTGAATTTCTACAAAATGTCAAAATTAAGAACAAACCAAAAGGACTATCTTCTAATAGAATCAGGGAGGAAGGAAGACAGTCAGTCGTATCATTAGAAAGGATCTCCATTGATAGTAACACTGATGGTGCCAGCCTGAGAAGCAATGCATCCCACGAGATTTGCCCTCTGAAGCAGAGGAGGGAAGGACCTGGCTCCACCCAGGAACCCTGGGTTCAAGTACCAAGTACATCAGCAGCCCAGCCGGTCTTTCCTAATGGAGGTGCCTTTCTGTGTGTGATCAAGTTGAGTGTTCTGTTAGGAAACATGGTGGAAGCTAACAGAGCTTCCCTGGACTGTGCACCCTGGACTGTGCAACTTTCTCACATAAAGCACAGAACACAGCCACACTATGTCGGAAGACCCAAGTTAACTGCCCCCCTTACAAGCCTGTAACTCCAGTAATAATCACCACATCATTAATGATTCTTTTTCTTTCAACATATGTGGAATTAGTAGCAAGTGACAGTTACCTCTGGTTTTCAAGTCAGTTTTGCCATCTAGGTGTCCCTCTGTCTAGAAAACAAACTACACCTGTTGCAACAGCAATGAGCATACAGTGATTCACAAATTCCTGTGGGAAAAAACCTCTCGCTCATCAAACAATAGGCTTGCCTCCTCTTTCAGTGTCTCCTTCAGACCAAACTTTCTCAGAACCTGCCTCACAGGAGCTAGCAGAGGGCTTAACATTTGCTGCCACAGCCCACCTTTTTGGCTCATGGAAAGTAATAATAGGTTAAAACACCACCTCCGCTCCTGTTGAGGCATTTGCCTGGCTGTACCCACAGAGCTGGGTTGCCGCAAGGAATTAAAAAGAGGAGAGCTAATCAAGGAAAGACATCATCTCTGAAATTTGGTGAGGTTTTATGGAAACAAGGGAGAGGGGGAGGTGGGCACACACATGGGGATTATTAGTGTTTCATATACTGCATCTAATTGGAGAATGACCGAGTATCCCAAACTCTTAAAGACAGAAAATCTCCTGTTAGGTCAGCATTTAACACAAGATTAACTTCCCAATAAATGCAGATATTAGACTATATCCTCAACCAACCTTTCTAGCTTTAGGAACCATGGGTATACAAGCAGAAACAACCCTAATAGAATCTAGTTTTTTTCATATCTCTAAAGCCTTAAAAATGTTAGTTCTTTTCAAATAGTTATCCTACCACCATTCTTCATAAATAGTATGAGAGGAAAAAGCCTTATGCATAAATCCATTCAGGCAGGGCTACATACATTATAGAAAACCTGAAACACTCAATAAATCCAAAAAGAAGGACATGATTCACTGAGTTACAAACTCTAAGATCTATTTGCACCATTAAATAAATTAATGGTAGGAAGATGTGTATGCTGTATGTTGTATTATCTAGGGGAAAGTCAAAATACAGGAAAAAAATGTAAAATCTTAACAGTTGAGGAAAGATGTCTACTAAAATAAGACTAAAAAAATATAGCACACCAAAATGTTGCCATTGATTACCACAAGGTGGATGATTTTCATTTCTTTTTTATACTTTTCTGTATTTTCCAATTTCTTAAAATGAGTAATGTACAATCAGGAGAATTAGTTGAAGAACTTCTTGAAAAAGAATCTTCAGTAATGTACCATTTGTTAAAGCAGCAGCAATTTTAGGCTAAGCCATCAAAAATGCATTTTTCACATTGTATTTTCCCATCAGTCCTCCTATTTTACTGCATTATGTGAATCTGTTGTATCTTTTGAGATTATTCAACTCAGCTAAAGAGACAAGAAAAGCAAATAAAATGATGGCATGCATAAGCAATATAAGGCATAGAAAGTGACTTAGCAAGTGGCTTGTAAGGCACTGGATAGACTCAGTACAGATTAAGTATAGACGATGATTAAGCAAGTGGCCTGCGAGGTGTGGACAAAAATCATATAGCATGTGCTATATACTGACAGTAAGTTAGAAACCCATAATGCTAAAAATACATAGAAAATGGAATATATTGTTCCATTATTGTTCAAGTTCATTTGGGTTTTTTCTGTAAGACCGTATGGAAAAACCCAGATGAACTTTTTGGCACAAACGTAAATGTTAGTCAAAGCAAGGAATGGATGGACAGATAGAGTCAAGAGCTGACAGCTAGGTCACCCCTGACATCAATCACCCATTTCCCACCTCTTCACCCTCCTCCAGTCTTGCCTGGTAGGTCCTACTCAGCATGCACATGGAAAGGGAAATGTTTTCTTCCAGTCTGGTCTCAAGATGAATAAGAGATTGGATCGACATTTATACACTATTGATACTATGTATAAAACAGATAATTAATAGGAACACACTGTAAGGCTCAGAGGACACTACTCAGAGCTCCACAGTGACCTAAATGGGAAGAAAGTCCAAAATAAGAGGGAATATAATCTAGCTGATTCACCCTGCTGTACAGTAGAAACCACCACAACACTGTAAAGCAACTATACCCCAATAAAAATTAAAAAAATAAAGAATGATACTTGAGATAGACTCTAGTTTGAGATTTAATGTTAATTCACCCAGTGAACCTATCAGCAGTCAAAAACCAAGACTGGACCTAGATCAGGAATAAATAAATCGTTTGTGTAGAATACTCCTTTACAAACTTAACAGAATTAAACAAGGTCAATGGCACCCGACTCCAGAACTCTTGCCTGGAAAATCCCATGGATGGAGGAGCCTGGTGGACTACAGTCCATGGGGTCGCTGAGGGTCAGACACGACTGAGCGACTTCAATTTCACTTTTCACTTTCATTCATTGGAGAAGGAAATGGCAACCCAAGCCAGTGTTCTTGCCTGGAGAATCCCAGGGACGGGGGAGCCTGGTGGGCGGCCATCTATGGGGTCGCACAGAGTCGGACACGACTAAAGTGACTTAGCAGCAGCAGCAGAACAGAGTTTAGAATGTGGAGGGTAAGCATTGTGGGAAAAGGATGTGTGTACAGATGGGTTGATTTATAAACCATGAGACTTCCCCAGTTGGGATGGCTGTCAGAAGGGCCATTTCTCACTTTATCCTACAGCTGCAAGCTCTCTGGTCCTTGGACAGTCTCTAGAAGATGAGGACCTGAAATTATTCTTTTTGTAAATACATCACTGACCAACTGGATACTTTATGAGAAATAATTCTCAACCCATGACTCCCCCACATTAATATATTTCATTGTCATTATTCTTTTGAAAATCACTCAAGCTTATCAGGATTTAATCATACCATGAAGAAATTCTCCCTCCCCTTTCCCTCTATGACTATAAAACACATTTCCTCACCAATGACCATGGTTGAGTGAAGGCAGTATCAGAGTGAAGAGGATTTATTTGAATCCACTTAGCTCAGCTGCTTCTCTCCCCAGAATAATTCTGAAGTGTTGAATATCTACCACAGTTAATAATCTTCCTTGCATTAGAAAACAAAGCAATACACAAAACACTCCAAGGTTCAAGATATGCTGCAGGTCTGCTATCATATTCTGTATAAAAAGTATCCTGGAAACTTAGCAATGAGGTAGTCTTGGGTGGAATTTTCAGATGCCTCTGCTTGGAGTCTGGTTAATTGCAAAAAGCGTTAGTGACTTTCACTGGTAAACAGAAATGGAACACTGGCTGCCATATCAGTAAACAAAGGATGTCACTATCATCAGCAGTTGCAGCACTCCAACAGGTGCTGAGAAGCCCTGAAGGAACTCACGAAGGAAAAGAATGCCTGCCAGGGAGCAGCTGTAGACAGCAGCCATTCTCCAAGGTGAGCCCGGAGGAAGCTCAGAATGCGAAAAAGAAAGGATACTGGCCCCTGAGAAGAGCTCAGGTGCAGGTGCACATCAAAGGAATGATTTCAGAGAGTCCAGACTCTACTATCTTCCCATATATAGAAAACCTGCTAACTTCTTTCACTTGGGACATATGGTTTTCTTTAATTAACAATAAATTTTTTACATTCAGACTACGTGCTCATTGTTGCAAATACTTTTATATAATCTGGTTCCCCATCTTGCCTTCTTGGGATTCTTTCAGGGTTTCTTGAGATGCTGCCTCCAGGACCTGAAGTCCTAAAAATTTCTGTAATATGGAACTAGCCTTGTAAAACCACACACTCCATGTAATATGGAACTAAGGGGATGGCACTCCACTCCAGTACTCTTGCCTGGAAAATCCCACGGACAGAGGAGCCTGGTAGGCTGCAGTCCATGGGGTCGATAAGAGTCAGGCATGACTGAACGACTTCCCTTTCGCTTTTCACTTTCATGCATTGGAGAAGGAAATGGCAACCCACTCCAGTGTTCTTGCCTGGAGAATCCCAGGGACTGAGGAGCCTGGTGGGCTGCTGTGTATGGGGTCGCACAGTCGGACACGACTGAAGTGATTTAGCAGCAGGAGCAGCAGCCGCAGCAGCAGCAGCCTTCTTCTCCGATATAACTGTGAGTGGAAAAAGTGCTTTGAGAAGGGAATTACTTAAAAGCAATAAAAAAGCACCAGAAACTTTCATTCCTAACAGCAAATATCTACTTTTTCATAACTGGGTCAAGGTCTTTTCTTTGACTATTTCTCCAGAGTGGGGTTCACACAACCTTTGTGACACAGGTTGCAACTCTGAGCAACTCTGTGGCAACTCTCACGCAACTTCTGAGGGGGACAGAGTAAAGGGACAAAGTAGATAATTAAATAGTTAATCCCACTAGGGAACTGTAAGAAAAAATATGGAAGACCTCTGTAAGTTAATGATCACTTTAGAAAACGGGTTCACTTAACCACAAAACCAAGCAGGCTTGCTTAGCAACAAGCCATGCAGCACAAGAATGAGTTATACCCCCAAACAATAAAACACTGGTGGCATGAGACCCACATCCTGCCCAGGGAGCTCAGTAAGTTAATGGCCCTTAGGACACACTCTCTGCACACATAAAACACAATAATTTATGGAAAGGTGACATTTCAAAGTGAAAGAACCTCATTGTACTGAAGCCTGAAAATAATTTTTCCATAGTGCCAATGATATTCCAGCTTGACCATGGAGGGACAAGAAAATGCCCCTGCCAACATGGAGGAGGAGGTGGTGACGGAAGCATGATGTCCACTCAAAAGTGAGGAAGAAAGTGGTCTTCTTCCCTCCCCACTTTTCCTTTGATTCTAAAACTATAGTCCACTAAGTTCTTGGTGCAGCACTCTCTCGCTGGTCCTCTTATAAGCCTCACAAGCATCCTATTCTAAGAAGTCATTTTTTATTCATCAGTTTGTCTCTTGAATTCTTTCTATGCTGAGACATAAAAGATTGGTGCTCTTCTGAGACATAAAAGATTGGTGACCAAAACACATGGTTTCACTTCCATGCATGCTCCCCATGTCCAGCTTCCTTAAAGTGGAGCAAGATTGTATAAAACGTTAAGCACAAACAAAGCAACCTGAAAGTCATATCCTTCTGGATTTTAATGAATTCCAATTAGCTTTTGTAACTGTCTCAGAATTTTCTTTTAACAGGGTCATCTGTGGACTAGCAGTATCACCATTAATTGGGAGCGAGTTGGAAATGTAAGGTCTCAGGCCACACCCAGACCTGCAGAATCAGATCTGCCTTCTAACACCATCTCTGGGTGATTTGTATGTATATTAAAATCTGATTTAGCACTGATGTAGCCTTTACATGTGTCAGTAGCAGTTTTTAAAGAGATCTATCCATGCTTCTTTCTGCCCTCATATTTTATAATATTATGTACTATTTAATGGAATTATGTAATTATAACAAATAAGCATAACTGGCATAAACAAGTTTGGGAGAATATACAACTGACTCTTTGGAAGTATTTAACTCACCCAGTGGGAGGGGACATGAGTGGTGTGCTTAGCTGAGGGCTCATCACACTGTGGGCACCATTTCGGATGTCTGACAGAGGAGACAGTTTTTATTAGTTCAGAGAGTAGTTTAAAGGTAGACACTTTAAAACCACCAGTACTGGGACTTCCCAATGGTTCAGTGGTTAAGACTTCGCTCTTCCAACACAGAAGGCACAAGTTCCATCCCTGGTTAGGGAACTAAGATCCTACATGCCACAAAATGTGGCCAATAAAAATAAATAAGAGCACCATAGTTGCTAAGCTATGTCTGACTCTTTGCAACCCCTAGGAACTGCAGCATGCCAGACTTCCCTGTTCTTCACTATCTTCCAGAGTTTGCTCAAATTCACGTCTATTGAGTCAGTAACGCTATCTAACTGGCTCCTCCTCTGCCACCCTCTTCTCCTTTTGCCAGTACTGCCAGCACCGATACTGCCATTGTAATTACTATTCACTAATGAATTTTTGCAAGTTGCTTTTAATCCTAATGACACCATAGGAGGGTGTTCAAGGTAGACATTGTGCCTTTTCCAAGCATCTTCAATTCTCCAGCTTCCAGACACCTGCCAAGATGGCTCTGTCTGGCCCACCTGTGGCTGGGGGCAGGAGGCTCCTAGGGCCAATGAATTGTGAGGACTAACACATGTCATTTCCAGCAAGAGCATGTAATGTTTAGCATGAGGCCCTCCACAGAATTCTCTTTCCCTTTGGTCAAGAGACCAGCAGCATCAAAGGGACTCAGCAAGCAAGGAGACACCACTGACATTCTGAGATTCTGGGGTTTACTGCAGCAGAACATAGCCCATTCTGACCAAGACAGTATTCTTTCCCTGAGTGTATACTTGCCTGTAATCTGGTGACTGGGATGGTTAACTGTGTGTCAACTTGATTGGGCTAAAGGATGCCCATATTACTGGTAAAGCACGGTTTCTGGGTGGTGTCTGTAAAGGTGTTTCTGGAGGAGACCAGCATTTGAATCATCAGACTAAGTAAAGATATCTGCCCATACCAAAGAGGCTGAGTATAAGGCAACCCTTGGATCTCTAGAACAAAAAGGCAGAGAAGGGTAAATTCTTGCTCTCTCTGTGAGCTGACTTTCATCTTCTCTTGCCCTCACACATTGGAGCTCCTTGTTCTCAGACCCTCAGATTCGGGCTGAATCACACCAGTGGCTTTCAGATGGCAGATTGTATAACAGAAGTTCTCAGCCTCCTTAACTGTGTGAGCCAAATCCTATAATAAATCTCCCCTTACATCTATCTATATATAGCCTATTGGTTCTGTCTCTCTGGAGAACCCTGACTACATTACAGAATTTAGACAATAAAAGGTGTGAAACATGACAAATAATAAAACTTCAATGATTCAAATAAGTGTTTGACAAAGGGAGAATCTTTATTAGCCTACAAATGTTTAAATCTGTGACTCTCCACAGTTAAACAGGATGAAATGGAGGGTGGTGGTATTGGGAGAATCTGTTTAATTCTCTTTATTAAATCCACTAAGGAGATTCTAAAGCCAGACACAGAGACAGAAAAGAAGAAATAGTTCAATTACTACAGTTTATAGCGTGGACTATGCTCTCCATACTTACTGCCTATGACTACAAAAAACAGCCTCATAGTAAATCTAAAAGGTAGTTAAATCCTTTATTAAGGAAATGTGAAATCTAAAAATGTGCTAAATAAAAAGGTGACTGAGAAGTTAAAGGCACAAAGAACCCAATAAAGAGAATAATATAAATGGTTCATATATAAAGTAAAAGTAAATTTAAGACTTTAAATTTTATGTTATTATAACTGAGCAGGACCCTGTGGGTACCTCTGTCAAGTTCACAATGAATCTCCTTTTATCTAAACCTTTATTCCTTTTCTTGNTAATATAAATGGTTCATATATAAAGTAAAAGTAAATTTAAGACTTTAAATTTTATGTTATTATAACTGAGCAGGACCCTGTGGGTACCTCTGTCAAGTTCACAATGAATCTCCTTTTATCTAAACCTTTATTCCTTTTCTTGTTAAAAAGTTGTTCTCCAAGAAGAGCCTCAGAGGAAGTTGTTGTCAAGGAGGATTCCATGGGGTCTCGGATTGGGAGGCAAGCCTTCCCCCATATCCTCCTCTCAGAAATGCTTTGTTGTTGTTCAGTCGCCTGGTCATGTCTGACTCGTGGACTGCAGCACGCCAAGCTTCTGTGTCCTTTACCATCTCCCAGAGCATGCTCAAACTCATGTC
The DNA here is from genome assembly GCA_006410735.1 of Raphicerus campestris. Classification (NCBI taxonomy): domain Eukaryota; kingdom Metazoa; phylum Chordata; class Mammalia; order Artiodactyla; family Bovidae; genus Raphicerus; species Raphicerus campestris. The sequence goes on from SJYW01010958.1 coordinate 11,085, forward strand.
CATTGAGTCGGTGATGCCATCCAACCATTTCTTCCTCTGTTGTCCCCTTCTCCTTCTGCCTTCAGTCTTTCCTAGCATCAGGGTCTTTTCCAATGAGTGAGCTCTTCACATCAGGTGGCCAAAACTATTGGAGCTTCAGCATCAGTCCTTCCAGTGAATATTCAGGATTGATTTCCTTTAGGATTGACTGGTTTGATATCCTTGCTGTCCAACAGACTTTCAAGAGTCTTCTCTAACACCACAGTTCAAAAGCATCAGTTCTTTAGGGTTCAGCCTTCTTTATGGTCCAACTCTCACATCCATACATGACTAGAAAAACCATAGCTTTGATTAGACATATCTTTATTGACAAAGTAATATCTCTGCTTTTTAATATGCTATCTAGTTTTATCACAGCTTTTCTTCCAAGGAGCAAGC
>SJYW01010961.1:0-31203 GCA_006410735.1 Raphicerus campestris
GACTGGAAAAGGTCAGTTTTCATTCCAATCCCAAAGAAAGGCAATGCCAAAGAATACTCAAACTACTGCACAGTTGCACCCATTTCACACACTAGTAAAGTAATGCTCAAAATTCTCCAAACTAGACTTCAACTGTACGTTAACTGTGAATTTCCAGATGTTCAAACTGGATTTAGAAAAGACAGAGGAAGCAAAGATCAAATAGCCAACATCCACTAGATCATCAAAAAAGCAAGAGAGTTCCAGAAAAACATCTATTTCTGCTTTATTGACTACGCCAAAGCCTTTGACTATGTGGATCACAATCAACTGTGGAAAATCCTGAGAGAGATGGGAATACCAGACCACCTGACCTGCCTCTTGAGAAATCTGTATGCAGGTCAGGAAGCAACAGTTAGAACTGGACATGGGACAACAGACTGCTTCCAAATAGCGAAAGGAGTACATCAAGGCTGTATATTGTCACCCTGTTTATTTAACTTCTATGCAGAGTACATCATGAGAAATGCTGGGCTGGAAGAAACACAAGCTGGAATCAAGATTGCCAGGAGAAATATCCATAAACTCAGATATGTAGATAACACAACCTTTATGGCAGAAAGTGAAAAGGAACTAAAAAGCCTCTTGATGAAAGTGAAAGAGGAGAGTGAAAAGTTGGCTTAAAGCTCAACATTCAGGAAACTAAGATCATGGCATCTGGTTCCATCACTTCATGGCACATAGATGGGAAACAGTGGAAACAGTGACAGACTTTATTTTTTGGCTCCAAAATCACTGCAGATGATGACTGCAGCCATGAAATTAGACGACGGTTACTCCTTGGAAGAAAAGTTATGACCAACCTAGACAGCATATTAAAAAGCAGAGACATCGGAGAATTGGACTATAATGAAAGCTGAGTGCCAAAGAATTAATAGTTTTGAACTGTGGTGTTGGAGAAGACTCTTGAGGGTCCCTTGGACTGCAAGGAGATCCAACCAGTCCATCCTAAAGCAAATCAGTCCTGAGTGTTCATTGGAAGGACTGATGTTGAAACTGAAACTCCAATACTTTGGCCACCTGATGAGAAGAACTGACTCATTTGAAAAACCATGATAAAGGAAAGATTGAAGACAGGAAGAGAAGGGGATGAGAAAGGATGGTTGTATGGCATCACTGACTTAATGGACATGAAAGAAAGAAAGTGAAAGAAAGTGAAGTCACTCCATCATGTCCAACTCTTTGTGACCCCATGGACTGTAGCCTACCAGGCTCATAGGATTTTTCCAGGCAAGAATACTGGAGTGGGTTGTCATTTCCTTCTCCAGAAAGTAACCCAACCCAGGGGTTGAACTCGGGTCTCCCACATTATAAGCAAATGGTTTACCATCTGAGCCACCAGGGAAGTCCATTGGCGGCTGCTGCTGCTGCTAAGTCGCTTCAGTAAACCCCCGACAGGGTTTCTGCCACAAACAGTATGAGGTCACCGTGGAACCACAGAGCTGGGCTCCTCACTTGCTTCATGCAGGGCATGTCATTCATTCACACAAAGCACACTGTAGAGTTACTAAAGTAGAGCAGAAAATATGTTTGCTAGGAGAACAATGGACATGAGTTTGAGTAAACTTCAGGAGTTAGTGATCGACAGGGAGGCCTGGCATGCTGCAGTCCATGGGGTCACAAAGAGTCGAACACTACTGAGCGATTGAACTGAACTGAATATTTCTCTACCTAGTAACATCAATCGTCTATCATATTTGTTAAAATATCTCTTAAAGCTAGAATTCTATGAAGACTTCTTCAATCAGTCAAATATTTCACTTGCATAATTTTGGTAGAAATGATTCAGTACTAGTGATTAAAATAAATGTTCTGAATATTCTATGAATTTTAAAAAGTTGGGTTAATCATAGGACTTTTTAATATGACAAAGATAATTTACTCATATAATCAAGCTTTTCAAGCTATCTTTCTAAGGTGATTCACTGGCAATACTGAATAGAAGGATATCTATATCTATTTATTTTTACGTCTCTCTCTATCTAGACGTATATATAGATATGTCTGTATCTTATATTTTTTCCCTAAAAGATTATTAATGAATGATTTGTCTGCATCATAGCCAGGTTGAAATCACTATTTAAATTAATTATGACAGCCATATCAATTAGACATAAGAGATTTCTAAAGCTAATTAGAGTCTGAGAGTTTTTAATTTGACGTCTGTCTCTGTGTAATATGTGCTTTATGCATTAAATTAATGAAATTAAGCCTGCATCATTATAAATTTCCACTTTCATAGTTCCATAAGTTTTACAATTACATGCCATATTTGAATGATAATTAAATGAAACTAAATAATTCTTTTCACATCAGCATTGCTAAGGTCTTAAGAATACGTCCCTTATTCTTCACTCTCATGTGTTTCCAAACAGGACCTAGCAGAGCACAACTTTGCCTACAAAATCACCTTGTCATTTCCAAAATAAGAATACTTTAATAGGAATAGCAAGGGAGATAAGGTATATCAAAACATAATAAAATTTGGGCAGGGCAGTAACTCAAGGCTGAAATAACTTTGAGATCTGACTATCCATAGTGTATGATTTTACTCTTCAGCTTAAAAGAGTCGCATTCACCTAAGGTAATTATCTGCTGTTGCTCAATACGTATATGAAAGAAGTTTTATATTTAAAAAAATGTTGATTGTCTTTGCTGCACACACACACAGAGTAAGGTTGTATCACTGTATAATGTTTTAAAATCAATAGTTAATATTGTCTGTGAAAAGGCACACTTAAAATTAAGAAAGGAGTTAATTTGTATGCAAATAGGTCTAAAGCATGATATATGAAAGGACTGCAACCTTGCCTTTAAGCTTTGCTTTTGACATTTGTGTTTTAACAGGCAATTAAAATTTAATTTTTCCTATGATGAAAAGCAAATCTTTTTATCCTATTTCAGCAGTCTGTGAAGAGGTACAGATTCTATTATAAGATTGTGGCAGGAGGTTTCTTGTGTTCTCCTGACCTGTATGGTGAATTGACATAATCCAATCAGAGGATTGACATAAAACTGTCTGCACATAAACAATTATGAGAGGATAGGTGGCTCAGAGGTTAAAGCGTCTGCCTGCAATGCAGGAGACCTGGGTTCAATCCCTGGGTTGGGAAGATCCCCTGGAGAAGGAAACGGCAACCCACTCCAGTATTCTTGCCTGGAGAATCCCATGGACCGAGGAGCCTGGTGGGCTACAGTCCACGGGGTCGCAGAGAGTCGGACACAACTGAGCGACTTCGGACTTCACACACACAGCAGCCATCCAAGAAAAAGGAACCATTGGTCATGCTCTACAGGCAGTGTTTAGATGAAGTCCTCCTTTGTAGTTTTGTGGGGTTTTTTGCAATAGGTACACCTTTGTGAAAGCACACTGTAGGTATGTTGCAATACCTATGTGGAGGTTCTGTCAGAGTAAGATTAATACAGAAAACCAGATGGGATGTCTCTAGACTCCCACCTCTGAGAGAAACAAAGTAAGAAAAATCAAAAGAGAAAGGGGAAGAGATTTTAACATAAGCTGAGTTGATCAAATGTGTCTATATAGCACTTGGCTAGCTAGAAATGTACAAGGTCTGAATAATTCTGTATTGGTTTCCTCCCAACTCATAACAATTTTATATTATTTTAAACTGATACATAATAAAGCAAAAGTAAGTAATCTATCTATCCAAAATATGTTTCCCACTTAGTTGGACTTGTACTTTCTCAAGTAAAGACAAGGATTTGACTCAAATTTCAAAAACTAAGGCTAAATGGAGAAACAAGGGAAAGCCACATTCTAGAATGATGTTCAGAAATATATAAAGACATTTTTCATTGCACATTGATTTTCACACTCCACCCTCACTTAAGGGCTTCCTTGATAGCTCAGTTGGTAATGAATCTGCCTGCAATGCAGGAGACCCTGATTCAATTCCTGGGTCGGGAAGATCCACTGGAGAAGGGAAAGGCTACCCACTCCAGTATTCTGGCCTGGAGAGTTCCATGGACTGTATAGCCCATGGGGTTGCAAAGAGTCGAACACGACTGAGCAACTTTCACTTTCACCCTCATTTAAACTGTGGGGCAGCTCCCTTCCCCCCTAAAATGCTTCCCATATTCAACACAACTTGTGAATATCTCTTTGACTATTCATTTGGAGAGGGAACACTATTTTTTGTATACATGTGTATATGTATAAAACTGTATATAACTTATAATCACTGAAATCTATAATGTAAAATAGTTTAGAGGTGAGGTGAGGTGAGGTGAAGTCGTTCAGTTGTGTCCGATTCTTTGCGACCCCATGGACTATAACCTACTAGGCTTCTCTGTCCATGGGCTTCTCCAGGCAAGAATACTGGAGTGGATTGCCATTTCCTTCTCCAGGGAATCTTCCTGACCCAGGGATCGAACCTGGGTCTCCCGCATAGGGGGCAGGCACTTTAACCTCTGAGCCACCAGGGAAGCCCCAACAAAATAGTTTAACATGTCCTAAATTCTGGAGAAAGACTAATCGATAAAGTGAGGAAATATTTACTTTGTTTGGTCTTGAAGTTTAGCAAGAGTCATTCTTCATTTCAGAAAAACTTTTTTTTTAAATTGTAATAATGCTTGCCCTGTTTTATATCACAACCCAACTGTAGCAGTCTGGCTTTTTTGATAATATTTTTTGGTTTAGAGGTAAACAGTTACTTTATTCTGTTTTAGTTATGCTCAGTCATCTCTATGTTAAAAATTATTTTATAGTAACTTTTTTTTCCCTATTTCTCTTTTATATTAGACTTGGAACATTCCACTTTATTCTTTGCTAACTAGTATAATAGGGCACATTATCCATAGATATCATTTCAGGAGAGTAGAGCAGCTAGCATTAACTAAATAAAATCTCTATTAAATAGGATCATAAGTCAGAAAGGGTCAATAATCTGTGTACCAGCTGATTATATGTACCATGTGATAGGTATGAGTGTATCATGAAATAGTATGTCTGAAACCAAACCTATCTCAAAGTTGAATCTTACTAGCTTCAAGAGACAGGGAATGGTTTCAACATCCAATGCATTGGGGTTTATAAAAAAATAAGAGATTTGATATGAAGGATTTGCAAAAAAAAACAAAAAAAAGTGGAGGTTAGAGTCCCCTGAATTCAATATTTTAACACATCTCTCAAGGAAATTTCACCCAAGAAAATTACCTTTGTAGGTAGAACTCCTTCTTGCCTGTCAGTTGTTGAAAGCTGTAATATGCAAATGTATATCACAGCAATAAAGTTATTTTATTCAATACCATATGAGTTAAGTGTCTTTATTTTTAATAAAAATATCCATTCTTCTAATATAGGTATTACTCAACTTATGGAGCCACTGAGTTTTAATAATATTGGGTACAAAAGAGAAATGTGTAAAATATGCTGCTCTTTTTTTTTTTTGATTGGCATATGGATATATAACTCTAATAAGGTGAAGAAAGTAAAATATTTGCTCCTAAACTGGGTTGACAGTTTTCCAGAACTAGGTTTTGATTATGGACAAGTCCTGTGTTATGCTTAGCAACACTGTGTAGAGCTGTTATAATAGTTACTGGCACTATCAAATTATTACCTCTTTGGTTATATTTTCTGTGAAACCATTAAGAACATTTTGAGGAAATTTTGCCTTCTTTCCTCTAGCTACTCATTCTGGAAACAGATGTTGTTACATTCATTTATCAGAACTTAGATGTTTTCTGAGTCCTGTTTACCAGTGATTAAGTGGGTTAGCTTGGTACTTTCAAGCAACAATTGCCAAGATGAGAATTGATAGGCTGAAAAAAGCAGAGAGAGAGAGAGACTCTGGGTTGGCCTAAAGGTTTTGTTTTTTTTTAAAAAAACTTTTTAATTTTATACTGGAGTACAGCTGATCAACAATATCGTGATAGTTTTAGGTGGACAGCAAGAAGGACACGTGTATATATTAAGCTGGTGCAAACATAACTGCGGTTTCAGGCTGTGAATTTTAAATCATTATAACTAGGCTCAAACACATCTTTATTAATCAAAAGAGGAACCATTACAATCAACACATTTTTGCCAATGAGAAATAAGTTTGTCTATTCCTGTAGCATAAAAATCTGAGCTTCAGGATTCAGTGAACTCTTGGAAAGCATTTTCTGCCTTCTGCTAGTTATGGAAGCATTTTCCCTGCAAAGAGTTGTTGAGATGCTCTAAGAAGTGGTGCTCAGTTGACGAAAGGTCAGATGAATATGGCAAATGAGGTAAAACTTCGTAGCCCAATTCATTCAAGCGTTGGTTGTGCGGCATATGGTCGGATGTTGTGGAGAAAAGGTGGGTCTTTTCTGTTGACCAATGCCAGCTGTAGTGTTGCAGGAATCGGTGCATCTCATCAATTTGGTGAACATATGTCTCAGCTGTAATGGTTTCACCAGGATTTAGAAAACTGTAGTGGATCAGATAGGCAGCAGATCACAAAACAGTGAGCATGAACATTTACCAGCAAGCCACACCAGTATTCTTGCCTGAAGAATCCATGGCGGAAGAGCCTGGTGGGCTAAAACCCATGGGGTTGCAAAGAGTTGGACACGATGGAGCAGCTAACATTTGGTTTGGGGAAGTGCTCTGTCCAACCACTGAGCTGGCTGTTGCTAGTTGTTGTATAAAATCCACTTTTCATCATACATCACAATTCAGTTGAGAGAAGGTTCATTGATGTTGCAGAGAATATGAGAAGATGACAATTTTTTAAAACTACAATTTGTTTGATTTGTGGTCAGCTCATGAGGCACCCACTTATCGAGCTTTTTCACCTTCCCAATCTGCTTCAAGTGCCCAATAATTATAGAATAGTCAGCACTGAGTTCTTTGGCAACTTCTCTTGTAGTTGTAAGAAGATCAGCTTCCATAATTGCTCTAAGTCAGCTGTTATCAGCTTCCAATGGCTGGCCTCTGTGCTCCTCATCTTCAAGGCTCTTGTCTCTTTTGTAAAACTTCTTGAAACCACCACTGCACTGTACATTTATTAGCAGTTCCTGGGCCAAATGTGTTGTTGATGTTATGAGTTGTCTCTGCTGCTTTACAACCCATTTTGAACACAAGAAAATCACTCAAATTCGCTTTTGGTCTAACATCATTTCCAGAGTGAAGTAAGCCAGAAAGAAAAACACCAATACAGTATACTGACACATATATATGGAATTTAGAAAGATAGTAATGATGACCCCGTATGTGAGACAACAAAAGAGACACAGAGGTATAGAAAAGACTTTTGGCTTCTGAGGGAGAGGGTGGGATGATTTGGGAGAATGGCATTGAAACATGTATACTATCATGTAAGAAACGAAGCACGAGTCTATGTTCGATACAGGATACAGGATGCTTGGGGCTGGTGCATGGGGATGATCCAGAGAGATGATATGAGGTGGGAAGTGGGAGGAAGCTTCGGCATTGGGAGCTCATGTATACCTGTGGCTGATTCATGTCAATGTATGGCAAAACCAATACAGTATTGTAACGTAGAATAAAGTAAAAATAAAATTTAAAAAACTAAAATAAATATTAAAGATAAAGTAAATAAATCATTAGCAAAAACAGTGAGAAATGTGTGTTAAAATGCTGTATAACAAAACCACATTTAAGAATGTATTCCAAAACTAGATAGCAAAGGTCAACAAGGCAAAACTTGGTACCAACCAAATGCATGTATTCATTCTCCCCTATTCTTCCCATCCAGGCTGCTGCTGCTGCTGCTGCTGCTGCTGCTGCTGCTAAGTCGCTTCAGTCGTGTCCAACTCTGTGCGACCCCATAGATGGCAGCCCACCAGGCTCCCCCGTCCCTAGGATTCTCCAGGCAAGAACACTGGAGAATGTCACCATTTCCTTCTCCAATGCATGAAAGTGAAAAAGAAAGTGAAGTTGCTCAGTCGTGTCCGAGTCTTAGCGACCCCATGGACTGCAGCCTATCAGGCCTCTCTGCCCATGAATTTGCTAGGCAAGAGTACTGGAGTGGGGTGCCACTAACAATGAGCAGAGTTTCCTGTGCTATACAATCCATCTTTGTTGGATATGGGATGAAGCTTTGATTGCCGTAAAAGAGAAGGAGGATGGTGTAGAAAATGTTTGAACTGCAGTGCAATGTCATCAATTTTGGCTAAAACACTGGGAGTCTTTAGGTAGAAGGTGCTCTCTGGAGGAGTCCCATATTTTTCTGGGATGATTCTGCCCTGGTATCACTGTCATGCAGTCACTGGCTGGTGTGGTGCAAATGTAGTAGTATCCAGTGGGAGAGCCTCNCTAAAATAAATATTAAAGATAAAGTAAATAAATCATTAGCAAAAACAGTGAGAAATGTGTGTTAAAATGCTGTATAACAAAACCACATTTAAGAATGTATTCCAAAACTAGATAGCAAAGGTCAACAAGGCAAAACTTGGTACCAACCAAATGCATGTATTCATTCTCCCCTATTCTTCCCATCCAGGCTGCTGCTGCTGCTGCTGCTGCTGCTGCTGCTGCTAAGTCGCTTCAGTCGTGTCCAACTCTGTGCGACCCCATAGATGGCAGCCCACCAGGCTCCCCCGTCCCTAGGATTCTCCAGGCAAGAACACTGGAGAATGTCACCATTTCCTTCTCCAATGCATGAAAGTGAAAATGAAAGTGAAGTTGCTCAGTCGTGTCCGAGTCTTAGCGACCCCATGGACTGCAGCCTACCAGGCCTCTCTGCCCATGAATTTGCTAGGCAAGAGTACTGGAGTGGGGTGCCACTAACAATGAGCAGAGTTTCCTGTGCTATACAATCCATCTTTGTTGGATATGGGATGAAGCTTTGATTGCCGTAAAAGAGAAGGAGGATGGTGTAGAAAATGTTTGAACTGCAGTGCAATGTCATCAATTTTGGCTAAAACACTGGGAGTCTTTAGGTAGAAGGTGCTCTCTGGAGGAGTCCCATATTTTTCTGGGATGATTCTGCCCTGGTATCACTGTCATGCAGTCACTGGCTGGTGTGGTGCAAATGTAGTAGTATCCAGTGGGAGAGCCTCTGGGGCTGTAAATCAGTTATGTTCCCTGCAGCAGGTAGGATGTGGGGTCCTAATCACAGTTCATGGTTAGGAAAAGTGCCTCCAGGATGAGGAGCTGTTGGTAATTGCCCCTTTTCACTTCCTGCTGCATACTGGACTCGACTCTGGTAGCTCAATTTGAAACAGATATGCACATCAGATCATTTCTGCTCCATGCCTCTGGTCCCTTGGTCACATGGGGGGTTATAAAGAGATTTTAGAGCTAAGGCTTACAGTCTAGCAACATTCATCAGAGAAAGTTTTGCTGTTGGCAGTGAGGGAAGGGGGTAGGTAATGAAAAGGTCTTAACGTGATTATAGGGAGTGAAATAAATCTTCTCCATATGATTGCCTATGATATTCAAACAAATTCAATTTGTGGAAGACACTTTTCTGACTTCTGCTTTGAAGGCAAAAAATTAGTTGCTCAAAGTCTTCAGATTATTACTGGTATTTTATTTTATAATCCTTTGGAATGAGTACAAATGTGTCCTATGCTATTCTTAGATTATTTTAAAGGTTATATAATGTGTAAAGTTTGTTTTCAATGGGAGCTGCAGGCTGCATATATACTTGCTTTGTGTGCAGTTAACATCCAGGGGCTCTCAAGGTTAATTAGAAATGGTAATAAGTTTAATCATGATGAACTCATTTGGTGCTGATGCGGATGTCACCTGTAATTCCATAAAAATTCCATTGTAATTTAGCATTAATTAATGTCCACTTATCAATGAGTGTTACAGCAAATTAGCACAGAAGTGACAAGTTATGTGCTTAAGAAATGCTTAACAGAGGGAAAAAACAGCATTACTAGGTCATCTTAAAATATAACAGATTGAGACATCTTTATTATTTAAAATATGAGATTAAAATCAGGTAAAGTGGTAATAATTAGGCAAGAATTTTGTTAAGAATTTGTCTGAGAACTAATGGGGTTACAACAAACATTAGGAATATAGATTTGCTTGGATTACCATTTTTTAACATAAATGACAGAGAAGAGATGGAGCTCTTCTTATCATTATTCTATAATAAGAGAAGCTGCCGAATTTTCAATAATCATCATCATAAAGCAATGGTCTTATTCATGTAAAATAAAAGTATTTTTCTCCATATGTAAAAATGCTATTAGCCATATTTGAAGGTATTATACTCAGATATCATTTTTCCATTTCTGTAAATGACAACCATTAAATGCAATTGTAGCTACATGACAAGACTATTTTTATTACATCAAAAGGAAGAAAGGGATTAAAATGAATCTATTCAAAGGTGTGATTTGTCACTTTTTTTCCCCCTTTGTCAAGGCATATACAGGACAGCTTTAAATCTAAACACTGAGATCTGACCTCATATTTGAATAAGTTAATGGGATCTGGTGTTCTTTGGGAAGTATTGAAGCCTCTCTTTTGTATCTAGAAATCCCAGGAGAAATTTGGCTTTTAGGTGGTCAGCTCCAAGTTTCCATTTCTTTTCATCATTTTCCCTTTTATCATTTGACAGTTCTTGACAGCTTAGAAGGTCTTCTGGTGTTCATCAGGAAGTATAGTGTGAAGAGAAATTTATAGTTTCTTTCCTATTACCTAGACCTTTTAAAGTCATGTTACTGCTATTTGGAAAGCTTTCTTCTCAGAGACAAGGAGACTAGTCACTGTAAATGCAAACTTAAGATGCATACTTTAGAGAAAAATGTAGAGCTATCAATTTTACTAAAGTATTTCTTGGATTTCAATTATAAATTTAGTTCCATTCACTTATATATGTTATCAAACATTTTAAATGATTTTGTAATGAATAAAAATGACATCCTTTATTAAGCTTTAGTAGTATTCTTCTGGATTTGTTCATCAAACTAGTTTTACTTATATGAACCTACCTACTTTGAAGGTGTGTGTTTCCCCTAAACATTCAATGATGGTGACATAAATATTCAGGAAAAATAAAAGGGATGCAGATAAGATAATAAAAGCAATTGACAGTTAATATTGATTCTAAAATATATCTTTGTCTCTATAGCTATTTAAACATGGAAGATAAGACTGGTGACCATAATTCCTTAATCACTGGGGATGCAGAGTGAATGGTTTGACAGGAGCATCAGGTGTAAATGGATTGGGAATTCCTTAAAGAACAGGTCATTCCATCCCTTCTCTGAGTTCTCAACCCCTGCTATGGTGCCTGGCAATCAAGAGGTGTTCAGTAAGTGTATACGTGTATTTTGAATGGAAAATGCAAGTGGATTCAGTATCTCATGTAGAAACACAGCATTTCAGCCTTGAACTGACCTGAACTATAGCATCTTCCAACCTCCATTAATTTCCCTATGAAAATGTCAATTTTCTCCTTTGCTTATATGCCTTGTAATTAACATTGTTTTTGATATTTCTGAGTGCTTAGATGAACAAATTAATCAATCCCTCTAACAATGCAGTAAACTATTCTTTTTTTTTTAAATTAAGGTGCTATATATATGTGTGTGTGTGTATATATATATATACATACATACATACATATATACACACACATAGTAAATTGCACAGACCTTAAGTGTACAGCTTAAGGAATCTTTACATTCATGTAACCATTACCCAGAGTGAGGTACAAATTATTTATATCACTCTGATAGGTGTGATATAAGACAAGGTGTCCTCTTGTCTCAGCTCAGGCAATTGTCCCCTCAAATATTATCACTGTCACCAAGGATAATTCTGAACACAGATGAGTTTGAATTCATGTAAATGAAACTGTGTGCTTAGCTTCTTCCCTTCAATATTGTCTGAACTATTCACCCATGATATCACATGTAGCAGTAGTCCATCTTTTTTCATTCATCAACTGTGAAGTATTTTTGTCATAAATATGTGATTATTTATTCCACAGTTTTTCAGTTTTGGGGATACTATATATGCATTATTAAAATAGTTTTTTACATGTTGAAAAAATGATTGCAAACATTAATTTTTGTTGGGTTTATACACAGTATGAAATTATTGGGTCAGTTTTTATATTTATGTATATGTGGGGGTATACACCAAATTAATTATACAACCAATTTTCATTTCCAAAACTCATGTATGAATATATTAGTTTTCCCATATACTTACCAACACTTGGTATGGGCAGTCTTTCCAATTTTATTCATTGTGTGGGTGAGGCTGAGTGATATCTCACTGTAGATTTTATTTGTATATAATCAAATATATTTTCCAAAGAAGTGGGGTTCTTGTCTACTTTATGAACACTACAAGTGATTAGAAACTCACCTGCTACTATATATCTTTTGATTAAGCACACAAACACAAAATACTTCATATTATAACCAAGTCTTCCAAATTGTACTTTACCCAATATCACCAATATATGTCTTTCAGAAGTGTTCCTAGAATGCACCTAATTGAGACTATGCCTAGTAGTTTCTCAAACAAAATTTTGGATCCCTTATCTCCTGCAGTTTGATCTGAATCTCCCTCTTCCCTCTTCCTTGTCACTTTGTACTTGGGTTTATTGAGGAAATTGGCATTCTGCATTATAGTCAATTGTCTGTTGTCATTTCCCATATGAGTGTTCAGTTCAGTTCACTTCAGTGGTTCTGTTGACAATGGACTATAACGGGTAAATATAAGAAAGAGAGAGACTGCTACCTCAATATCTCTTATTAAATACTTATTAAATTCCTTCCATATCCTATATTAAATCTGCCATCTCACCCTCATTGATAGGGTGACCGCTATTTTATCATACAAAGGAAGATACTATTGAGAATGAAATGGTCACTTTAAGCTGGACTATAGGTACAAGGGATACAGTGTATTTCATACTTAAAAGGGTACAAATCTTAAATAGTTTGTGCTTAAGCAAACTTGAATGAGTTTCTCTTCCATGTACTCCAAATATCCTTGATAATCTGCTATAGATATTTCTTTGATACTGTATGATCCTATAGAGTCTTATAGAAATATATCTCATAACTGGAAAAACTTTTAAGAACAGCTTTGTTGCCTGAATCACAAGAGNAGGGTACAAATCTTAAGTAGTTTGTGCTTAAGCAAACTTGAATGAGTTTCTCTTCCATGTACTCCAAATATCCTTGATAATCAGCTATAGATATTTCTTTGATACTGTATGATCCTATAGAGTCTTATAGAAATATATCTCATAACTGGAAAAACTTTAAAGAACAGCTTTGTTGCCTGAATCACAAGAGGACACACAAGTGAAAATCATATAACTCTAGATCCTATCAAATATAAATTATTAAGGATTAGCTGAATACCTTCATTCTGGTGATACCATGAGCTTCAGCTGCATACCTCATCTGAAGTTTTATGACATTCAAATGCATAGGTGATCCTACCTAAAGATGTCTGTGAAGGATAGTGGAAGAATCTTACAAGACCTGGAAAATTTTATAAATCAAGATGGACTTTATGAACTTTCTCTTAGGCCTAAAAATTGTAAATTAGAAATATGCCAGGCCTTGTGCAACAATCTAAGTGAAAACAAAGTCTTGGTTTATATAGTTTATATATTCTAAAACAAATGAAAACGTATTTAAACAAAAGGGTGTGAAGATTTTCCCTGGAGAAGGAAATAAGGTGACCATTATGCAAATTTCTTCTCACTCCATAGTCAGAGTAGGCATTAAAGGGGATCTAGGGAGGCAGCTAAGAGCTGGAATCCTGGGAGACTTTAACATGGGGAACGGTATTCTAAGAATCTAATCTAAGAAAAAAATGATCCCTGAGACTATACAAGGGAGCCTTCAAGTTTCTCCAACTGTCATTCCCCACATGAGTGTTCAGTTCAGTTCAGTTCAGTTCAGTGGTTCAGTCATGTCCTATTCATTTCCCATGAATCACAGCACGCCAGGCCTCCCTGTCCATCACCAACTCCCAGAGTTCACTCAGACTTATGTCCATCGAGTCAGTGATGCCATCCAGCCATCTCATTCTCTGTTGTTCCCTTCTCCTCCTGCCCCCAATCCCTCCCAGCATCAGGATCTTTTCCAATGAGTCAACTCTTCACATGAGGTGGCCAAAGTATTGGAGTCTCAGCTTTAGCATCCGTCCTTTCAATAAACACCCAGGACTGATCTCCTTTAGGATGGACTGACTGGATCTCCTTGTAGTCCAAGGGACTCAAGAGTCTTCTCCAACACCACAGTTCTAAAGCACCCATTCTTCAGCACTCAGCTTTCTTCACACTCTAACTCTCACATCCATACATGAACACTGGAAAAAACATAGCCTTGACTACATGGACCTTTGTTGGCAAAGTAATATCTCTGCTTTTCAATATGCTATCTAGGTTGGTCATAACTTTCCTTCCAAGGAGTGTCTTTTAATTTCATGACTGCAGTCATCATCTGCAGTGATTTTGGACCCCAAAAAGTAAAGTCTGACACTGTCTCCAGTTTCCCCATCTATTTCCCATGAAGTGATGGGACCAGATGCCATGATCTTAGTTTTCTGAATGTTGAGCTTTAAGCCAACTTTTTCACTTGCCTCTTTCACTTTCATCAAAAGGCTTTATACTTCTTCTTCACTTTCTGCCATAAGGGTGGTGTCATCTGCATATGTGAGGTTATTGATATTTCTCCCGGCAATCTTGATTCTAGCTGTGCTTCTTCCAGCCCAGTGTTTCTCATGACGTTCTCTGCATAGAAGTTAAATAAGCAGGGTGACAATATCCAGCCTTGACGCACTCTTTTTCCTATTTGGAACTAGTCTGTTGTTCCATGTCCAGTTCTAACTGTTGCTTCCTGACGTGCATATAGGCTTCTCAAGAGGGAGGTCAGGGGGTCTGGTATTCCCATCTCTTTTAGAATTATCTACAGTTTATTGTGATCCACACGGTCAAAGGATTTGGCATAGTCAATAAAGCAGCAGTTACTGCTGCTCCTGCTAAGTCGCTTCAGTCGTGTCTAATTCTGCAATAAAGCAGAAATAGATGTTTTTCTGGAACTCTCTGGTTTCTTCAATGATCCAGCAGATGTTGGCAATTTGATCTCTGGTTCCTCTGCCTTTTTGAAAACCAGTTTGAACATCTGGAAGTTCAGGTTCACGTATTGCTGAAGCCTGGCTTGGAGAATTTTGAACATTACTTTACTAGAATGTGAGATGAGTGCAATTGTGCGGTAGTTTGAGCATTTTTCACATTGCCTTTCTTTGGGATTAGAATGAAAACTGACCTTTTCCAGTCTTGTGGCCACTGCTGAGTTTTCCAAATTTGCTGGCATACTGAGTGCAGCACAGCATCATTTTCAGGATTTGAAATAGCTTGACTGAAATTCCAGTACCTCCACTAGCTTTGGGGAGCTTCAATTTCATCATCTGCTCACTGGATACCCAGACAATTTCTAATTTTATCCAGGACTCCTCCACACTTGTTATTCTTCCCTTATGATGTCTCAGAAACACAAATGTGTTTTATCACTCCTCAATAACCTTATAAAACATTGTTGTTGTTTAATCACTAAGTAGTGTCTGACTGTTTTGCGAAAGAGGAGCAAAATTCCATTCAGAGTAGCCTGGTGGGCTACAGTCCATAGGATTTCCCAGGCATGAATACTGGAGTGGGTTGCCATTTCTTCCTCCAGGGTATCTTCCCAATCCAGAGACAGAGGCCCTGTCTCCTGCACTGCAGGTGAATTCTTTACCACTGAGCCACCTGGGAAGCCCTGGTGTTCTGTGTATGTCTCCTCTGTAGACTGGGCTCTCAAGGTGAAACTGTTTGGCAGTCATCTTATTTCTGTGCACAGTATTGTGGACAAGATATTATAAGTGGTGAGTAAATCTTTGTTGAATGAGTAGAAAATAAACAGATGAAATTTCCCATTCTGGATATTTCTTTGTGCTTATCGTAAAATTTTAAAGAAAAGACCAGATAATTTCTAAATATAACATCAACTTTAACATTTGGTGTGCCAATATTCTCTGGGTAATTTTTAAAATATACTTTCACAGGCTAAAATTACTTGCTTTGATCAAAAAAATATGACATTGAAAGCCCTCTGTTTCCATTTTACACTTGCTGTATTAACATTTAAAACCCTTGTAGTTATACATGAGCATTAGAGAGCCTATTTTAAAGGAGATATTCATCACTGAATGGGAAATGCTAGGGGGCAGAAATTCCAAATAACTCTGCAGTATTACTGCACTTAAAAAATTGTCATTAATTTTGAACAATGGGTTGCTCTTTATGTGTATGAATGGCACCCTATCTTCAAATGGAGAAGTTTATAAATCATATTTCTATAATGATACAGAGATTATAGAGCAGTTTTCTAATGCACTATTTCATTGATTTTCAAATATTATTAGGAGAAAAAACTGTTACCTCATAAAGATTTTCTTGTTGCTCTTGAATCTTTTCTGTGATCTCAGCAATAATGCAGTCAAAATAGAGTTACTTCATTCTGAAGGTCAACCCTGGGATTTCTTTGGAAGGAATGATGCTAAAGCTGAAACTCCAGTACTTTGGCCACCTCATGGGAAGAGTTGACTCATTGAAAAAGACTCTGATGCTGGGAGGGATTGGGAGCAGGGGGAGAAGGGGACGACTGAGGATGAGATAGCTGGATGGCATCATGGACTCGATGGACATGATTCTGAGTGAGCTCCGGGAGATGGTGACAGACAGGGAGGCCTGGAGTGCTGCGATTCATGGGATCGCAAAGAGTCAGACATGACTGAGCGACTGAACTGAACTAAGTGGGAAAAGATGGAATCCTGGGATCCCAATTACTTGGTCTTGCTTCTACCACCTTCAAAGAAGTCTGAGATTCTTCTAGTAAAGAAAGAGTAAGCTCTGTGGAACACAATTTGGGCATTAATCATGTGCCAAGCTTTTAATAATCTATTTTACTTAATATCAAACTAAAGCAGAGAGCCAAAACACACTGCTCAAAGGTTATGTGTTGGAGATTAGATAAATCCACATATTCAGACTCTAACTCATATCCTTCCTAGTTCATCAAACTTAGATATGAGGATTATAAAGGGAGTCTACCCAGCCTCCCACTATATAGTCAAGTCCTCTCTATAGTACACCTGTAAAATCAGTTTTCCTTCACTTTCTACATTCACCACTCTAGAAAGATGAATGCTTTTATTGTTTTATTTTCTGTTTCATTTCTATATTTACAGGAACTATTCCTGGAGGAGGCATTTGCTTATTTCTCTTTTCTAACTTGTTTGCCTTTAAGGCCAACATATAACTGCCAGCACCTGTCACTCCCTTCCTGAGTGGCTATGGGAACCTGATTTACTCTGTGCATGGCAGAATGGAAGTGCTGGAGTATCATGACTACCCAAGGAATAGTCTTTCACAAATGGCTGACAAAAGTTTATATATAAGCAGCTCCTTAGATCAGAAAACTCTGAAGTAAGAACTTGCACTCTTTACAGAATAATAGAATTAAGTTCTAGTTACCTTGAGTGGTAAGTTGATGACACACCCAGTTTTACCTTCCTCCATTATCTGTTTCATTTTCCTACACTCCTACTAGAGTTTCTTAGAATTGTTTGTGAATATACTACTTAGATTCAGATCCCACCCCCGCACCCCCCAGTAGGGTGTTTTTCTGAAAGAATCCAAGCTAAAACAGAAGTTAAAAATGTGTCATAATCATCTCTTAAGGCTCTTAATCCTCTAGTATTTTTGCCTGGGAAATTCCGTGGACAGAGGAGCCTGGCAGGCTATAGCCCATGGGGTTGCAAAGAGTCAGACACCACTGAGTGACTAGCACACACACAATGGGAAGTGGGAACTTCTCACCACTATCAGCAAGCACTCTGTGAGCTGAGACTGGACATCATCTCTATGTACATAGGACATCATCTGGTTCCCATCAAAATCCTTCCTTACACCCTCTGTCTCCAAATTCTAGTGAAACTGAATCACTTAGTGCTAATGAATTTCTCTTTTATGTCTATAATAATTTACATCTATATACTTCTTTTATATGAAAGTTGTGTGTGTGTATACACATAAAGTTGTCCAATTTATATTTACTCAAAGTTTTTAAAGGCAGTCAACACCTATTTGAAGCAATTTTCACCTAAATGTATGAAACATTCATTAAGCACTTACTATGGGTCAGTCACTGACTTCTGCATGATGGATATAGCAATAAAAGCAGACAAGGGCCCTCAGTTTATAGAGCTTATATTGTAGTGATAAACATTAACAAATACTTGCTATGAAAGGTAGTTTAGAAAAAAAATTTAAAAGGACATGAAATGACTAGTGTTCAAGAAAAAAAAAATTCCTTTAGGTCTTGGTATTATCATTCTGTCGATAAATATCCCTGGAGAAGGACATGGCAACCCCCTTCATACCCTTGCCTGGAGAATCCTATGAACTACCCATGGGAAGTCCATATACATTATATTAGTCTAAAATAAGTTTAAGATTAACTAAGTATCAAATGCATTATTAGGATATACAAATCATGATCTAGCTCTGAGGGAGGAATCTTCTGAAATGACCCCCTTAAGCTCTACACTCTAGTTAATCTGAACCAATTCCAGTTCTTAGAACAATTTCTCTCTTTTGCCTCCCTACCTTGTAATTGCTATTCTCTCTGCTTAAAGTAAGAGATGTTCCTTTAATTGTTGTCTTTCCGGCAAACTGCTGTTCAATCTTTAAAATCACAAACAAACATTACCTATTAGATTATATGTATCAATTCTTGTCTCAGACATATATTTCAATTTCCTCTGCAATATAAGCACTTCCCACATCCCTAAGTCTAATCACACTTCTCATTGCATATCTCACCACAGGACATAAAACACCCATCTCCAGCTCTGTACAAGTTTCTGTTCATTATTGGACTGTGAGTTCTTTTAACTAGGGCTTCTTAAACTTTAATGTGCATGCAGAATTATGACCCTGTTAAAGTACAGATTTTACTTCAAAGGGTCTAAGGTGGGGTTTGTGATTCTGAATTTCTAGCAAACTCTCACATAATTTTGATATCTGATGCTCCTGATCCCTAGACCATACTTTGAGTACTGAAGCTTTAACTGTTACTTGTTTTTATTTGGATCTTAACCACCTGGCATGGAATTTGGCACTTCATAGCTACATCAGTGTTTATGTATAAGTGGTTTGGTCCACATGCTGTTATCCTTTCATGCAACTCCAATACCAAATCACAAAACTCCTTGGGCTTCTTTATTTTCTCTGCAAGACTTCCTTGAATAGTGTATATACATGGGGCTTTCTATAATTGGACATACATAAAATGTGGTGAAATTGTAGTTGAGCTTTGCAAGGTAACTGGTCAGAGTTGTAAATTAAAAGGTAAAATGTTTCTGACATATTTAACTTTTTAAGCATAGTAATATATTAAAGAAACATACTTACACATCCAATGCCATAATTAAATTTTAACTCATAAAAAATAATCAACTCCCTACAGGAACAGAACGTTTTCAGTTAAAAAGCTACTTATCATTTCTATAGCCATACCATGTTGAATGTGCTGTTTGATCTTTTAACAATTTCATTTTAAAATATTCACCAAAGAGTGGTAATTAAATTACATGGGTGCCATGGTAACCACTGCATTAACTATGCTTCAACCCTGTGCTGTAGCATTTTGGTAGGGAAAAGGGTATACTTATTCTGTGACAATTACACACTGCAGGTGTTTAGGTCAACCTCTACCAGCCTGCCAGTAAAAGGTAAGCACATCTGACTAAAGCTGGATCTGGGATGGAAGGACTTGCTTATTGCTCTAAAGGAATCTTACAGCAGATTAGTGCATTGGGCTGACAGTCAAGAGGCTCAGTCCTAGTCCAGGCTCCGTCACTGACTAGCTGTGTGTTCTTTGGTAAATGGCTTAATTTCTCTGAGATGCAAACACCTCAAGTATAAAGCAAGAAGGCTATAGATGGGACCAGATATTTTAGGATCCAACCTAGTCCTTTCCAATTCCATGAAATCTTTATGATTTAATAAGCACTGCTACTGATTTTCACACACTTTCTAATAATTTCTGTGTTAGCTTCTTAGGGCTGCCTTAAAAAGTACTATAAACTGGATGATTTACAGCAGCCATTTTTTAAAATCACAGTTTTGGAAATGTGAAGTCCAAAATCATGATGTTGGCAGGGCTGTAACCCCTCTGAAGCTTCTAGGGATAATGCGTCCTTGCTCTTCCTATGTTCTGGGTGCCGAGGCATTCCTTGGCTTACATAACTAAAGTTATACTTACAAGTCTCTACTTGTCTACCTGGCTCTCTTCCCTTTGTGTCCCTGTCTTCTCCTCCTCTTAAAAGAACACCAGTCGTCTTGGATTAAGGTCCACCCTACTCCAGTATAAGCTCATCCTGGTTAATTACATTTGCAATGATTCTTTTTCCAAGTAAGGACATTTTGAGTTACCAGAGTTATGACTTCAACACATCCTTTTGGGATACACAATTCAGCCCATAACAATTTCGTTTAATAAAATAAAAATTATATTGTGTTTCTTCCAGGTTATAATCTTGTTATAAACTGCAAAACAATATCATGTAGTCCTCTGTGTACTGAAGGAGAAGGATATAGTCAGTGACTATACAATCCATGACAAGAGAGCTATAGCTTTAAGCAAATATACTTACTCAGGACACAAGCTAACAGAATTCTTCAGTGTTTTGGAAGCATGTGGCAGATCTCTGTGATACATTTCACAGCAATATCTCAAGCCACCTGGTCTCAGCATAGCTAAGGAGTATAGGCCATGAACTGTTGCCCATTTCCCACATAATACACCTACCATAGGCTTATCGTTCTACTATACTTTCTTATATTTGCAGAAAGCTGCTCAGAGATACCGAAAAGAAAATCAAAAGTAAGGAAGCTAATGCTTTCCAGGAATGAGGAATGTAAATCTATGGATAAAAGTCTATATGTCTATCTTGTGTGTGTGTGTGTGTGTGTGTGTGTGTGTGTGTTTTAAATACTTTATTCTATTTTACAGTACTGTATTGGTTTTGCCATACATTGACATGAATCAGCCACAGGTGTACACGATCTCCCCATGCTGAAGCCCCCTCCCACCTCCCTCCCCACCCCACCTCCCTGGATCTCAAAGATTTACAAGCAACTTATGCAGCTCAACTCCAGAAAAATAAACGATCCATACGTCGATCTTTTAACGAGACAACAAGAGCTAACCAGCTCAGAAATACTCCTTTCATTGTTACTGTTTTTTGTTTCTTTTCCATTTCCTGTCTCCTTTTACCATCTCCTTCACCTCTATTTACCGGATCACCTCTAAAATAAACCTTCTGCATGCAAGTGTCTGTCTGCATATCTCTGGGTCTGCTGTAGAGAAATTCAAATTAAGACATAGGGCCAAGAAGATGGAAATAATAGCATGTGCAAAGACCCTTAGTTATGAAAGAGAAAGACACCAAGGGAGCTGAGAAGTCATATGTGGCTGCAGCAAAGACAATCTAAAGAGGAGATGGAGAGAAGAGGCTGGATAATGAAGGTTTACCTCTATTGCACTGAGAAGTTTTCAATCTCTTCTTTGTTTAGTAAAGAACCACATGAGTTTCTAGACAGATGGGAACATGATATAATCTGTGCAATCACTCAGAGGAGACATGGGAGGCAAGAAGACCAGTTGTGATACCTCTGCAACAGTTTAGTTATGAAACAATCAAGGTCCAAACAAAGGTATGACAGCAGACCCACAACTAGGGCGACAGAGAAAGGTTATACAAAACTATTTCAGATTAGATAGAATTTATTGATTGTATAATTGTAAAATATGGGAAAAGAGACCTAGCAGTGATTTCTAGGCTTTGTTTGAATAATTAGGTTGCTATAATTAAGTAAGTGAAGAAAAGCTGGACAGAATAACATGGTTGTCCAATTTGATTAGAGCCAGTTTGCTTCAGTGGTTCTTAAATTTAAGTATGTATATAAGTCACCTTGGGATCTTATTAAAATGTGGAGTCTAATTCAATCTAGGGCTTGTCCTTCAACAAGAGCCCCAGAGAGAGGGCTGCTGCTGGTACTTGGCACACTCTACCTATGAGATCCAAACCCAGGTCTAGCTTAGCTCAAAACCACCATCCTTCTTAACTTTGTTTCCTTCCAGCTCTTAGCTAATAGGGTCTCTGATTTACTCTCCCATAGACCAGCTCCCAATTACTTTGTGGTTCCTTCCTTACTCACATCTTTTCAACAGTACATATCTTTATTTATTTATTTATTTATTTATTTTGGCTGTGCTGTCTTCATTGCAGCATGCAGGCTTTTCTCTAGTTGTGGCACATGGGGGCTTCTCTAGTTACAGTAAGCAGTCTTCCCTTGTGAAGCATGGGCTCTAGAGTGTGCAGGCTCAGTAGTTGCAGCACATGAGCTTTGTTACCCCACAGCACGTGTGATCTTAGTTCCCTACCTACCTCTGATAACTCAGTTACATTAATCACTATTCCCTTTTTCATTTGCTAGCTTGGGTACTTTATATCTGTTTCTCAGTTTCATGGAGTGATCACTTCTCTGACCTTTCTATTAATTTCTCAGATTTTTATACTCTTTCAGAATTACTGCATGAGTAGTAACTCTGTTCTATTGATTTTCTCACTATTTTACATACTGAGTTTTGCTTCAACTTCCCCTACCTTTCCTTGTTTGTAAAGAAAATTTACAACATACACAACTTCTCCCAATTAAGAATGATTAACACATATCTGTCAAATTTGATAGAAAATTTGGGATCATAAAGCTCTGTGCTTATAATGCTTTCAAGAATTGCAGTCAACCATGGCTCAGCTGGTAAAAAATCTACCTGCAATGCAGGAGACCCCAGTTCTATTCCTGGGTTGAGAACAGCTGGTGAAGAGATAAGCTACCCACTCCAGTATTCTGGCCTGGAGAATCCCATGGACTGTATGGTCCGTAAGGTTGCAAAGAGTTGGACACAACTGAGGGACTTTCAATTTCTTTTCTGTTTCATGGGAAGTCCAAAGATCAGACAACTAATAAAATGTAACAGATTTTCACATTTATCCCTTCTCTCTTCTGCTTCACTTANGCAAAGAGTTGGACACGACTGAGGGACTTTCAATTTCTTTTCTGTTTCATGGGAAGTCCAAAGATCAGACAACTAATAAAATGTAACAGATTTTCACATTTATCCCTTCTCTCTTCTGCTTCACTTATTAAACAGGGGTATGCACAATGAGATTCATTTCTCCTGAGGGTAAAATGTGACCTGTTGCATCTCATGTTAATATAATCCCTGTCTTCAGGTTCATTTGCTTCCATTCTAATAATATCGTGATGTAATATCATGAGGTCTTCCTCAAATTTTGGTGCAAAACGTCTCAACTGCAAGTAGTATCCTTGACCCAGAGAATGTTTGAAAATGTGTATGGGTTTGGTTTGAGTTGCCACAATAACTTGCATGGGGATGACACCGACATTTAGAGGAGAAATTCAGGAATGTCAAATTCAGTCTTCAACAGATGTGATAGTCCCATCTGTAATGATATTTATTCCCCACTGAGAAATATACTAGAGTATGATTACATTATATGTAAATCTGTATTATATGACTTTGAAGGGAGAAAATGTACTGCATTAGTACGTTGCCTACATAGGGGAATAATGTAAAATAAATATAGCTATTCCAATTTTAAAAATTGAAAAGAAAACTCCAGGCAGAGAGATATTGAAATTGTACACTGCCTTACCACACAATTGCCACACAGGAGTATCATATTAGCTAGAAAGAGAAAATTTCAGCCATAATTTTAAAGATATATCTTGAACTATGCAAGTTATTCAGACTTTATTTTGGGGGGGCTCCAAAATCACTGCAGATGGTGACTGCAGTCATGAAGTTAAAAGACACTTACTACTTGGAAGAAAAGTTATGACCAACCTAGATAGCATATTCAAAAGCAGAGACATTACTTTGTCGACTAAGGTCTGTCTAATCAAGGCTATGGTTTTTCCTGTGGTCATGTATGGATGTGAGAGTTGGACTGTGAAGAAGGCTGAGCGCTGAAGAATTGATGCTTTTGAACTGTGGTGTTGGAGAAGACTCTTGAGAGTCCCTTGGACTGCAAGGAGATCCAACCAGTCCATTCTGAAGGAGATCAGCCCTGGGTGTTCTTTGGAAGGAATGATGCTAAAGCTGAAACTCCAATACTTTGGCCACCTCATGTGAAAAGTTGACTCATTGGAAAAGACTGTGATGCTGGGAGGGATTGGGGGCAGGAGGAGAAGGAGATGACAGAGAATGAGACGGCTGGATGGCATCACGGATTCGATGTACGTGAGTCTGAGTGAACTCTGGGAGTTGGTGATGGACAGGGAGGCCTGGCGTGCTATGATTCATGGGGTCGCAAAGAGTCAGACATGACTGAGTGACTGCACTGAACTGAACTGATGCAAGTTATGGATTGCAGGAATTGTTATCAGATCTTTTTTTGCTTACTGACATCTTTTTTCGTTTACTTTTCTAATAGTCTGAATTAATAGAAAGGATAACTTCCTTATCAGACCCATTAAAGTTGCTTTACTTTAGACATTTGATGTACGATTTTATATACACCAGAGAAGAGTCAAAGAATTAAAATGACTTCCTGGGAGATCAAAATGGTTAGAGTTGTCTGATATTTGGATAATTTAATTGCTGATATTATAGATCTTTAGACATCAATAATTTTTGAGAAAGTACGTGTTTGAATAGTAATTCCCCCCAAACAGACACTAAAATCTTTCCCTACTGGCTGTACTGCTCAAAGCTCTCATTGTTACCATAGGTTGGACATTATTATAGTTCATAGCTGAGGCCTGAATTGGAAGACTGAAGGTAGCATATAAAACTTTAAGATTCAGGATGGAGATATACTTCCATCAGACATGACTGGATGACTGAACAACAGCAACAACATAGTCCCATTGACAAATTATCAGGATGTCAATTTAAAAAAAAATCATGATTCTGTAAGTCGAAGCTTCTCTCATCTCTATATTGACCTAAGCGGTCATAGCTTTAATGGGGACAGTGGTAAGAAAAGTAGAGAAGTCCATTACATTTTCAAAAAATTTTATATACCTTATTGTAGAATAAATGTAGGAGTGGAGGCATGGGAAGATGACTGCAAAGGTAAAGATNTGTCAATTTAAGAAAAAATCATGATTCTGTAAGTCGAAGCTTCTCTCATCTCTATATTGACCTAAGCAGTCATAGCTTTAATGAGGACAGTGGTAAGAAAAGTAGAGAAGTCCATTACATTTTCAAAAAATTTTATATACCTTATTGTAGAATAAATGTAGGAGTGGAGGCATGGGAAGATGACTGCAAAGGTAAAGATAATTAATTAGAAGGGAATAAACACTGGTTGAAGATGAAGGCAGACTTAGACTAAAATTTAAATTGTAATTCTGACTTTGCTTCTTCTAAGCTATATAATTATGCAATCAAATATTTCTCAATATATGTTTCCTTAGTTGCAACATGGAGATAATGGCTTATCTGATCAATTACATGGCTGGTAAGAAATATTTAAATCAAAAAAAAAATGGGTGAAAGCAGCTAAAAGGTCACTTTCCATAATGTACATACACATTACGCTGATTCTTAGTAATAGACCATGTATCAAAAAGTATAGAAAGACTGAACTCTATTTTGAATTGAATGTTGTAGCACACTGAGTTGTCTGTCTTATTTCTGTTAAATTTAGAAGCAGTTAATTATAGTAAGAGTGCTAAAAGTCTTTGGGCATAACATAATATCTTTATGTGGTCTACATGTAGTTTTAATATTCAGTGGCAAACAGACACATTCCTCACAGTGGCATGTGAGGAATCATGCTAAATAGATTCCAATGAAATGTAGTTCTGGGGCAGAGGTTAGAGCAATATCTGATTGTACAGTCACCAAGTTGTGTTCCACTCTTTGCAACCCCATGGACTACAGCATGCCAGCTTTCCTATCACTCACCAACACCTAGAGTTTGCCCAAGTTCATGTCCATCAAATTGGTGATGCCGTCCAACCTTCTCATCCTCTGTCTCCCTCTTCTCCTTCTGCTTTCAATTTTTCCCAACATCAAGGTCTTTCCCCATGAGTTGGCTGCTGCATCAGGTAGCCAAAGTATTGGAGCTGCAGCGTCAGCATCAGTCCTTACAATTAATATTTAGGACTGACTGGTTGATCTCCTTGCTGTCCATTTCAGTTTAGTAGCTCAGCCATGTCTAATTTTTTGCGACCCAATGAATCACAGCACACCAGGACTCCCTGTTTATTACCAACTCCTGGNTGGAGGCAGGAGGAGAAGGGGACGACAGAGGATGAGATGGCTGGATGGCATCACTGACTCGATGGGCATGAGTTTGAGTAAACTACGGGAGTTGGTGATGGACAAGGAGGCCTGGCATGCTGCGATTCAAAGACTTAGACACGACTGAGTGACTGAATTGAACTGAATGAAAGAAATCAAAGATGACAAAACAGATGGAGAGATATTCCATGTTCCTGGTAGGAAGAATAAAAATTGTAAAAGTGACTATACTAACAAATGCAATCTATAGATTCAATGCGATCCCTATCAAATTACCAATGGCATTTTTCACAGAACTACAACAAAAGAATTCACAGTTCAAACGGAAACACAAAAGACCCTGAATAGCCAAAGCAGTCTTGAGAAAGAAGAATGGAGCTGGACGAATCAAGCTTCCTACTTCAAGTTATACTACAAAGCTGCAGTCATCAAGATGTTATGGTACTGGGACAAAAACAGAAATATAGGCCAATGGAACAAGATAAAAAGCCCAGACATAAACCCATGCATCTATGAGTACTTTATTTTTGACAAAGGATGCAAGAGTATACAATGGTCAAGGACACCCTCTTCAATAAATAGTGCTGGGAAAACTGGACAGCAACATGTAAAAGAATGAAATTAGAACACTTCCTAACACCACACACAAAGATAAACTCAAAATGGATTAAAGATCTAAATATAAGACCAGAAACTATAAAACTCTTAGAGGAAGACATAGTCAGAACATTCGATGACATAAATCAAAGCAAGATCCTCTATGACCCACCTCCTAGAGTAATGAAAATTAAAAAAAAAAAGTAAACAAGTCGGACTTGACTAAACTTAAGAGCTTTTGCACAGCAAAGGAAACTATAAGCAAGGTGCAAAGACAACCCTCAGAATGGGAGTAAATGATAGCAAATGAAACAACTGATCAACAATTTACAAAGTATACAAGCAGGTCAAACAGCTCAATACCAGAAAACAAAAAACAATCAAAAAGTGTGAAAGACCTAAACAGACATTTCTCCAAAGAAGACATACAGATGGCTAACACATGAAAAGATGCTCAACATTGCTCATTATTAGAGAAATGCAAATCAAAACTACAATGAGATATCACCTCACACCAGTCAGAATAACCCTCATCAAAAAGTCTATAAACAATATATGCTGGAGAGTGTGTGGAGAAAAGGGAACACTTTCACTTTTGGTGAGAAGGTAAATTGATACAGCCACTATGAAAGACGGTATGGAGATTCCTTTAAAAACTAGGAATTAAACGACCATATGACCCAGCAATGCCACTCCTAGGCATATCTTCAAAGGAAACCAAAATTGAAAGAGACACATGTATCCCATTGTTCACTGCAGCACTATTTACAATAGCTAGAACATGGAAGCAACCTAGATGTTCATCGACAGATGAATGGATAAAGAATTTGTGGTATATATGCATGATTGAATATTACTCAGCCATAAAAAGGAATGATTTTGAGTCAGTTCTAATGAGGTGGATGAACCTAGAACCTATTATACAGGGTGAAGTGACTCAGAAAGAGAAAGATAAATACAATATTCTAACATATATATACAGGATATAGAAATATGGTACTGAATAATTAATTTACAGGGCAACAATGGAGAAACAGATCCAGAGAGTAGACTTATGGACATGGAGAGATGGGGAGAGGGTGAGTTGTAAGGAAAGAGTAACATGGAAACTTACATTACCATATGTAAAATAAACAGCCAATGGGAATTTGCTGTATGGCTCAGGAAACTCAAACAGGGGCTCTGTATCCACATAGATGGGTGGGATGGGGAGGCAGATGGGAGGAAGTTTCAAAAGAGAGGGGATATATGTATATCTTTGGCTGATTCATGCTGAGGTTTGAAAGAAAACAGCATAATTCTGTAAAGCAATTACCTTTCAATAAAAATAAATTAATTTTTTTAAAAAAGCAAAGACATTACTTTGCCAACAAAGGTCCATCTAGTCAAAACTATGGTTTTTCCAGTAGTCATGTATGGATGTGGGAGTTGCACTAGAAAGAAAGCTGAGTGTTGAAGAACAGATGCTTTAAAACTGTGGTGTTGGAAAAGACTCGAGAGTCCCTTGGACTGCAATGAGATCAATTTGGTCAATACTCAAGGAAATCAGTCCTGAATATTCATTGGGAGGACTGATACTGAAACTGAAACTCCAATATTTAGGCCGCCTGATGCAAAGAACTGACTCATTGGAAAAGATCCTGATGCTGACAAAGAGTGAAGGCAGGTGGAGAAGAGGATGACAGAAGATGGAATGGTTTGATGGCATCACTGACTTGATGGACATGAGTTTGAGCAAGTTCTGGGTATTGGTGATGGACTAGGAAGCCTGGTGTGCTGAAGTCCAAGGGGTTGGAAAGAGCTGAACACGACTTACTAACTGAACTTTAATCTTGTTTAGATCTTTTGTTTTCTCGTTCAGTTCAGTTCAGTCGTTCAGTCCAACTCTTTGTGACCCCATGAACCACAGCACACCAGGCCTCCCTATCCATCACCAACTCCTGGAGTCCACCCAAAACCATGTCCATCGAGTCGGTGATACCATCCAACCATCTCATTCTCTGTCGTNAAAGACCCTGATGCTGACAAAGAGTGAAGGCAGGTGGAGAAGGGGATGACAGAAGATGGAATGGTTTGATGGCATCACTGACTTGATGGACATGAGTTTGAGCAAGTTCTGGGTGTTGGTGATGGACCAGGAAGCCTGGTGTGCTGAAGTCCAAGGGGTTGGAAAGAGTTGGACACAACTGACTTACTGAACTTTAATCTTGTTTAGATCTTTTGTTTTCTCATTCAGCTCAGTTCAGTCATTCAGTCCAACTCTTTGTGACCCCATGAACCACAGCACACCAGGCCTCCCTGTCCATCACCAACTCCTGGAGTCCACCCAAAACCATGTCCATCGAGTCGGTGATACCATCCAACCATCTCATTCTCTGTCGTCCCCTTCTCCTCCTGCCCTCAATCTTTCCCAGCATCAAGGTCTTTTTCAATGAGTCAGCTATTCACATCAGGTGGCCAAAGTATTGGACTTTCAGCTTCAGCATCAGTCCTTCCAAAGAACACCCAGGACCGATCTCCTTTAGTATGGACTGGTTGGATCTTCTTGCAATCCAAGGGACTCTCAAGAGTCTTCTCCAACACCACAGTTCAAAAGCACCCATTCTTCGGCAATCAGCTTTCTTTAAAGTCCAACTCTAACATCCATACATGACCACAGGAAAAACCATAGCCTTGACTAGACGGACCTTAGTCGGCAAAGTAATGTCTCTGCTTTAGAATATGCTATCTAGGTTGGTCATAACTTTCCTGCCAAGGAGTAAGCGTCTTTTAATTTCATGGCTGCAATCACCATCTGCAGTTATGTTGGAGCCCCCCAAAATAAAGTCTGGCACTGTTTCCACAGTTTCCCCATCTATTTCCCACGAAGTNGCCAAGAAGTAAGCATCTTTTAATTTCATGGCTGCAATCACCATCTGCAGTTATGTTGGAGCCCCCCAAAATAAAGTCTGACACTGTTTCCACAGTTTCCCCATCTATTTCCCATGAAGTGATGGGCCCAGATGCCATGATCTTCGTTTTCTGAATATTGAGCTTTAAGCCAGCTTTTTCGCTCTCCTCTTTTACTTTCATCAAGAGGTTCTTTAGTTCTTCTCCACTTTCTGCCATAAGGGTGGTGTTATCTGCATATCTGAGGTTATTGATATTTCTCCTGGCAATCTTGATTCCAGCTTGTTTCCTCCAGCTTAGCATTTCTCATGATGTACTCTGCATAGAAGTTAATTAAACAAAGTGACAATATACAGCCTTGACATACTCCTTTTCCTATTTGGAACCAGTCTGTTGTTCCATGTCCAGTTCTAACTGTTGCTTCCTGACTGCCTACAGATTTCTCAAGAGGCAGTTTAGGTGGTCTGGTATTCCCATCTCTTTCAGAATTTTTCACAGCTTATTGTGATCCACAGAGTCAAAGGCTTTCACATAGTCAATAAAGCAGAAATAGATGTTTTTCTGGAACTCTTTTGCCTTTTCGATGATCCAGCAGATGTTGGTAATTTGATCTCTGGTTCCTTTGCCATTTCAAAAACCAGCTTGAACATTCGGAAGTTCAGGTTCACGTATTGCTGAAGCCTGGCTTGGAGAATTTTAAGCATTACTTCCCTAGCATGTGAGATGAGTGCTATTGTGCATCAGTTTGAGCATTCTTTGGCATTGCCTTTCTTTGGGACTGGAATGAAAACTGACCTTTTCCAGTCCTGTGATAACTGCTGAGTTTTCCAAATTTGCTGGCATATTGAGTGCAGCACTTTCACAGCATCATCTTTCAGGATTTGAAATAACTCAACTGGAATTCCATCACTTCTTCTAGCTTTGTTCATAGTGATGCTTCCTAAGGCCCACTTGACATCATATTCCAAGATGTCTGGCTCTAAATCAGTGATCACACCATAATGGTTACCTGGGTCATGAAGATCTTTTTGCCAACTCTTCTTAATATCTTCTGCTTCTGTTAGGTCTGTAACATTTCTGTCCTTTATTGAGCCCATCTTTCCATGAAATGTTCCCTTGGTAACTCTAATTTTCTTGAAGAGATCTCTAGTCTTCCCCATTCTTTTGTTTTCTTCTGTTTCTTTGTATTGATCACTGAGGAAGGCTTTCTTATCTCTCCTTGCTATTCTTTGGAACTCTGCATTCAAATGGGTATTTCTTTCCTTTTCTCCTTTGCTTTTTGCTTCCTTTCTTTCACAGCTATTTGTAAGGCCTCTTCAGACAGCCATTTTGCTTTTT
>SJYW01010961.1:53091-76848 GCA_006410735.1 Raphicerus campestris
GAGAAGCGAAAGATGGTATAAAGGGCTATGCTGGAGGGATATGCCTTTGTCTAGAAAGCTATGGAAATATGTTTCAAGGACGTGAGCAGCATGACTAAGATCTGGCAAGAGTATGAGTTAATCAGGTGAAAAGGGAGCTGTTGGTGGGGCTGCAGGGCAAGATAGCAGAGGGGTCAGAAGAGTCTAAACAAAGACCCCATAGGGAGCAGAAATGTGGAAGGGGCTCCAATCACCCCTGCAGCTGAAATGCTGAAAGCAAGTGGTATGAGATCAGCTAGAGAGGTAGGAAATCCCAGTACTAACATTAACCTTGACCTTCACCCTAACCCTCACTCTTCTGGGTCTTATCAAGGAGAGAACACTGTGAAGGTTTTAGGTGGCAGATCTTCACTGAGGGAAGATGGCTCTGGCGGTACCAAGAAGAACTCACTGAAGAAGGTCAGAAATAGAAGTGAGAAGGCCAAGTAGGAAGCTGGTGTCAGAGCCCAGAAGTCCGTATATGAGATGTATGCGATCTAATCCATGTATGAGATGCTAGAGTAGCGGAGGTGGAGACAGAAATAAAGGAGATGGATCAGGAGAGAGCAGAGACAAAAATGGCAGAGTGGTGGAGACAGAGCAAGGGGGACATGGGAGAGCTATTTTGTAGGAGTAATTCCTACAGGAGTAATGACTGACTGGACAGGGAGGACAAGGGAGAGGGAGGTATAGAGAGGATGACTCCGGTTCTGGCAGAACAAGGCACCTCTCAACGAGAGGAGAGACATAGGAATGAACGTGAGTTTAGCTTTAGGGAAAAGTACTTGATGCCTCCCAGATGTCTGCGTGGAGAAGGGTTGAGTAGATGTGGGTCTTGTACTCATCAGAGAGAAATTGGACTCTACAGAGACTCTACACATGCATTCTTTAAAAGAGGCAGAAAGGGAATGTGTGTAATAATTAAGAACATTAGCTTCTGACACAGTGCAGGCCGTGGAATACAGAACCACTCCTGGCCTGCACTATCTGATCTCTCTTTCACCCCTAGACCCATCTTCCAACCACAGGTTCATTCTGCTCCTTTGTTTCCTGGAGGCAGACCCTCAATGGGCTACTTTACAGGTCTTCGTTTCTGGCTATTGGTTGAGTTCTCCCAGGGAGATGGCCTGGAAGGATCTGGGAGGAGAAGGTTTGAGGGGATGTCTTCCCTTGCTCCTTTCCTGTTTCCACATCATATTTCTGATAGAGACTTGGGCCCCTTAGGCCTTCTCTAGTGGCTCAGATGGTAAACAATCCACCTGCAATGCAGGAGACCTGGGTTTGATCCCTGGATTGGGACGAACTCCTGAAGAAGAGAATGGCAACCCACTCCACTATTACTGCCCAGAGAATCCCAGGGACAGAGAAACGAGGGAGGCTACAGTCCATGGAGTCACAAAGAGTGGTCAAATGACTGACTCTCCACAATCATAACTTCTGCCACGGCCCCTTTTCCACAACCAGTTCTCAGAGACTCTAATAAAACCATGTCCTCTCCCTGCCCCTTCAGTTCTAGAAATTAGTAGTGGGCTTCCTGATACCTATTTTTTCCTGGTTTCTCCCCCATTGATTCTGTGCATTCTGACTATTCTCTATAAACAGTCACTTTGCTGAATTTCTCCTAAAAATCCCATTGGAGGATGCCTTCTTTGCCCAGCTGGAACCTCGACTGATACATCATCCCTTTTCATCATGGCTCTGACATTCAGCAACTCCAAAAGGTCAGCCTCTTCCTATCCTGTTATTTCTGCTTTACTTTCTCCTAAGCTGATGCCAATTTGACCAGCTGGGAGCAGAGGAAGATACACAGAGAGGCAAGGTTTGCTCCCCTGGGCTGCAGGGGTTTCTGATCCCGATCATAGCAAATCCCACCCATCTGTTTGGCTGCTCTTGCCTTGGTGACGGTGCCAGGAGCCCAGACAGGCTTAGAGCGGGAAGTGCATATGCAAACCCCTCCATGGCCTCTTTCATCCTCGGTAACACTCTCTCCCGCCCCCGTCCCTCTCAATCCCATCCGGTAGCTCTATCAATATCAATATATCAAGTTGTCCAAACAAGCCACATTACCTCCTGGTACCCACTGAGCTCTGCCTCCCCAGAGCAGCAAAATGCTCACCCGTTGCCTGGATGAATGCAACAGATGGTACTTAATCTGAGCATCGCGGCAGGCCCAGGAAAGGGAGGGGAGGAGAGGGAAGCAGCCTCTTTCTAATTGACATATGAGAGATTGTCAAGCTTAATGGAAATGAACCTCTGGGGCCTGAGGAGACTGAAGCCCCAGCCCCCAAGCCAAGATGGAGAAAAGAGAAGGGGAAAAATGTGCAGGGAGGAGATGAAGCAAGAATGGAAAGGAAAGCTGTGCTCTGGAATCAAGGTCAGGGCATGCAAACGGAGAGATGGAAGAGTGGAAAGGACATGAGAGAGCTGGAAAAATAATAACAAGAAGGGAAAGAGAAGGATACAGAGGATAGGGGAGGAGACAGAGACAGTGAGAGGAGGGTGAAGACAAAGCAGACCCGAGTGCCTCTGCGAAGGCATAAAGGTTGTGTTGGTTTTCAGACACCAGGCAAGCTTCAGCCTGATACGCCCCGCTACAGAACAGGCACTGCCTGCCCTGTTTACAATGGTACTCACCACGGCCATGCTCAAACACTCATGCACTCTTCTCTCTCCAGCACAGACTGTGAAGTCTACCACTGAAACTTGTCTGGGTTTGGGTTCAAGTTTCTGTATCAGCTTTATCATCATCCTCTTAATATTTCTAGATTCATCCAGTATATTTATAAAGAAAACTCATGATTCTTGAAAAATTCACCAATTCTCTGCCAGGCAAGGAGGTTGGCTTTTTTTTTTTTTTTTTTTTTTTTTTAATATTTGGTCACTTATTCCTCCTAACAGCTTTGAAAAGTGTCATTAGCGAAATGAGGAAATTGAGGCCTGAAGAAGTTAAATAGTCTCTGAGGGTCACATCCTTGAAAATGGCAGAGCTGGGATTTAGACTCAGGTTATGATTGGTGGCTCAGATGGTGAAGAATCTCCCTGCAACGCAGGAGACCCAGGTTCACTCCCTGAGTCTGGAAGATCCCCTGGAGAAGGGAATGGCTACCCCCTCCAGTATTCTTGCCTGGGGAATTCACTAGACAGAGGAGCCTGGAGGGCTACAGTCCATGGGGCTGCAGAGTCAGACAGGACTGAGCAGCTAACACTTCACCTTCACTATGACTCAGAACCCGGCCCCATTCACTGCTCCACCCTACACATACCCTTCCTGGCCGGCCTGGTGGACAGACATGGATATCCTAGTCTTTGAGTTTGGAGATGACTTCTCTGGGCCTGGAAAGTGACTCCAACAGCTTAGCTACCTGTGTTAAATCAACTGGACAAGAGTCCGCTGCAATCTGGTCCCAGTTGAAGCCAGGGGCTCACCTTGGCTAAAGTCCGACCTGCTTTGCCAAGGAACCTTGCTCAGTGTCGATGGTCAAGACTGTCCAGCCTGCCTGGACTCAGCTCCTGGCCCATGCTGTGAGTTCTGTCGCGCTACAGAACTACGTTCAGAGAACCAACCAACAGGTAGACACCACTTGTCCATACTGCCTCGTGCAATGTGTGAGAAAGTCTCCCCGGGTTCCAGTGTCAGCTCTGCCAGCGTATGATGGAGCCAGTCCCTTCTCACTTACAACCCTCAGTTTCTCTAAACGTCTGCTGGGTTTGGGGGAGGATTAAATGTAATTATGTATATAAATTGTCTAACAGAGCCTCTAGAATGTATTAAGTGTTCAACCCAGCTCCCTCTCACTCTTCAGCCTCATGATTGCTCAGTTCATCCATCCATCCATCCTTCCATCCATTTATTCATTCACTGTGAAAGGCATCTGTGATATAAGATATCCACTTTGAAAATCACTTTAGGTATGTATTTCCCCTTTTACTCAGATGTGAAAATAGAGGCACCAAGAGACAAAGTCATAAAAAAAAAAAGTCAGCAGCGGAACAAGGTCCAGCACTGAGGTCTCCAGTTTCTGCATCCAGTTTCCCCAAAGTATAGAATAATATTCACCTCAGACCTTGTGACGATCAATTTGATGTGTCAACTTCACAAAGCTGTAATACCCAGCTATTTAGCCAAACATCTCCCTAGATGTTTCTGTGAAGACATTATTTAGATGAGATTAATACTTTAATTAGTAAATTTTGAGTAAGATGGCCCTCTCTAACATAGATGGGCTTCATCCAGTTAGTTGAAGGCCTCACCAGAAAAAAAAGAAGAAAGGAACTCTGCTAGCAGAATGCTTTCAGACCTGAGCTGCAACAACTCTTCCCCGGATTTCTAGTCTCCTAAGTGAGTGAGTGAAAGTCGCTCAGTTGTGTCCGACTTGTTGTGACCCCATGGAATGTAGCCCACCAGGCTCCTCTGTCCATGGAATTCTCTAGGCAAGAATACTGGAGTGGATTTCCATTCCCTTCTCCAGGGGATCTTCGAGAGCTAGGGATCAAACCCAGGTCTCCTACATTACAGGCAGACTCTTCACCATCTGAGTCACCAGAGAAGCCCCCTCTAACCTCCTANGAGTGGATTTCCATTCCCTTCTCCAGGGGATCTTCGAGAGCTAGGGATCAAACCCAGGTCTCCTACATTACAGGTAGACTCTTCACCATCTGAGTCACCAGAGAAGCCCCCTCTAACCTCCTAGCCTATCCCGAAAATACTGGACCTGTCAGTCTCCACAACACATGAGAAGATTCCTTAAATCTCAACAGATTGATAGATAAATAGGATGTATCTAACCAAGAGATGATGTATGGATATGAATATGGATATGAATCTGGACATATAGGGCTGTCCAGGTGGCGCTAGTGGTAAAGAGGCTGCCTGCAATGCAGGAGACACAGGAGACACAAGTCCCCTCCCTGGGTCAGGAGGACCCCCTGGAGGAGGAAATNGAGATTCACTTCAGCTGAAGGACACACATAGACTGAAAGCAAAGGTACAGAAACAGGCTCTCCATGTGAATGTGAACCAAAGAGAGAAGTGGCTATACTTAGACAAAACAGATTTTCAGTCAAAATTTGCCACAATAGACAAAGAAGGTCAGTACATAATGATAAAGAGGTCAATTCATCAAGCGTACATGATAATTATAACCATATATGCACTCAATATTGGGGCACTTAAATATAGAAAGAAAATATTAACAGAACAGAAGGGACTAATATACAGAAACACTAATAGTGCCAATAGATAACAATTGATGGACAATCCAGAAAGAAAATCAATAAGGAAATGGCAAATTTGAATAACTCTATAACCAATTATGTATGTGACAGACATTTCTAGAACATTCTAACCAATGATAGAAGAATACACATTCTTAATCAGTACACATGGAACATTCTCCAGGATAGGGCATATGTTAGTCCACAAAACAAGGCTTAACAAATTAAAGAAGACTGAAATCATATCAAGTATCTTTTCTGAACATAACAATATGAAACTATAAAAAAATTTACAAAGGTGAAATTAAGCAACACTTCTGAACAATCAATGAGTTAAAGAAGAAATGAAAAGGCAAATATAAAAGTATCTTGAGACAAATGGAAGTGAAGTCAAAGAAAGCAAAAATTACAAATTTTTTTTTGCTGGGATACAGCAAACAAAAAATATTCTAAGAAGAAAGTTTATCTTGATAAATGCTTACACTAAAAAAACCTCAAATAATCAACTAACTTTACACATCAAGAAAATAGAGAAAAAGAAAACCATGCCCAAAGTTAGCAGAAGGAAGGAAATATTTAAAAAAAAAAAGAAAAAAGAAATAGCAAATAGATCAGTGAAGATAGCTGGCTTTTTGAAGAGATGAACAAAATTGGCAAACCATTAGTTACATAAACCAAGCATAAGACAAAGAGGACTCTAATAAATAAAATTATAAATTAAAGAGGAGATATTACAACTGATACCACAAGAATACAAAGGATCAGAAGATACTTCTATGAAGAATAATAAGCCAACAAAATGCATAACCTAGAAAAAATGGATAAATTCCTAGAAACATACAACCTACCAAGACTGAATCATGATGAAATAGAAAGTCAGAACAGGTCAATTACTAGTAGGAGATCTAAGCAGTAATCAAAAAACTTCCAACAAAGAAAAGCCTGGGGCCAGATGGCTTCTTGGGTGAATTCAGCCAAATATTTAAAAAAGAATTAGTGTCAATCCTTCTCAAACTCCTCCAAAAAGAACTGAAGAAGAGGGAACAGTTTCAAACTAATTATAGGAAGCAAGCATCACCCTCATGATGAAGCCAGATAAGGGTANTGGGTGAATTCAGCCAAATATTTAAAGAAGAATTAGTGCCAATCCTTCTCAAACTCCTCCAAAAAGAACTGAAGAGGAGGGAACAGTTTCAAACTAATTATAGAAAGCAAGCATCACCCTCATGATGAAGCCAGATAAGGGTATTACAGGGGAAAAAAAAATGCAGATCAATATCCCTGAAGAGGCCTGGTGTGCAGCAGTCCATGGGGTTGCAGTGTGTCAGACATGACTGAGTGACTGAACTGAACTGAACTGATCCCTGGTGAACCTAGATACAAAACCCCCAACAAATACGTGTAAATAAAATACAACACATTAAAAGTGTCCAATGCTATTGTTAAGTGGCATTTAATCCTGGGATATAAAGATGGTTCCATAAATACAAATCAAATAGTATGATCAACTACATTAACAGAATAAAGGATGAAAATGATAGTAATATGTAAATAGATACAAAAACATTACAAACTTCACACTAACTGTTTTTAAACTATATGACAGAACTATAGTAACCAGAATAGTATAGTACTGGCATTAAAAACAAAAGAGTAAGTAACAGAATAGAGAGCCCCAAAGTAAACCAACACATGAACGGCCAACTAATCTTTTACAAGAACAACAAAAACNTAAAGGATGAAAATGATAGTAATATGTAAATAGATACAAAAACATTACAAACTTCACACTAACCGGTTTTTAAACTATATGACAGAACTATAGTAACCAGAATAGTATAGTACTGGCATTAAAAACAGAAGAGTAACTAAGAATAGAGAGCCCCAAAGTAAACCAACACACGTACGGCCAACTAATCTTTTACAAGAACAACAAAAACACATAATTAGGAATCATTTATTAAATTATTACTAAATTTATTTGTCTCTTCTTTAAATGGTGTTGGAAAAATTGGATTGTATGTATACAATAGAATGAAACTGAATCTTTGTCTTAGATCACAGACAAAAAGTCACTCAAAATGGATTAAAGATTTAAGCTTAAGACTTAAAATTGTAAAAATTCTAGAAGAAAACATAGAAAAAATACTCATTGGCATTGCTCCTAGGCAGTGATATTTTTTAAAGATGTGACATTCAAAACTCAGACAGCAAAAGCAAAAATTTTAAAATGGGACTTAAAAAAAAGCTACAGGTANACTTAAAATTGTAAAAATTCTAGAAGAAAACATAGAAAAAATACTCATTGGCATTGCTCCTAGGCAGTGATATTTTTTAAAGATGTGACATTCAAAACTAAGACAGCAAAAGCAAAAATTTTTAAATGGGACTTGAAAAAAAGCTACAGGCATGGAGAGCTAACTATAAAGTTATACCTGACTTTTGAATGCACAGAGGCTTGGCAACTCCAGTCTCTGTGTTGTTCAGTGGTCAATTTTATATGCAATTTTCATTTGTCAATTATATCTCAAAAAAGTTGAAAGCACAGAAAGAAAAAGTACAAAATCAAGAGTTTATCCCTGTGAAGTAAATAGTCATAGTGAGAGTCCATGACCAGTACCAGGAAAATAAATCATTTGACAACAGCTTGGACTTAGCCCAATGTCCAAGAAATCAATGCTCTTGCATTAAGACCAGGTTGGTTATCAAAATATATGCATAGCAAGAGGTGTCTGTATATGAAAAATGCCTTTCTACTAACTAATACATGGAAAGAAACTCTAGCAGAATTTGTTTTGCATTACCATCACAAAGTAATACATAAAATGAAGATCTTAATCATGGAAAATAACAATAGNCAAAATATATGCATAGCAAGAGGTGTCTGTATATGAAAAATGCCTTTCTACTAACTAATACGTGGAAAGAAACTCTAGCAGAATTTGTTTTGCATTACCATCACAAAGTAATACATAAAATGAAGATCTTAATCGTGGAAAATAATAATAGAAGCCTATTTAGGATTATAAAAATAATAAAAGTAATCTGATTTAAAAATGAAAATAAGAAGAATGATCTCTATTTAGTCACATTAGTAAAAGCTCCTCAAACCAGAAACTGTCAAATTTCAGGAAATTAACCCAACAGAAGATGAGCTTTCAGTTACTTAAAGTCAAAATGAGAGAAGTAACATCAGTGAGTGGTTCTCTTCCATTATGTAATTCTTGACTCATGCTTCCTGTTATCTAGAAGCTCAGCCATCTCTCAAGCGCTCTGAGTTCAGTGATAGGTCTTCTGCAAGTAGAAAGGGAAATGAGAAGATACATCTCCTATCATGGTGATGCTCTCGTGTCCTCCCCCACATGCAGGATGGAAGAGAATAGATTTTTCCTGGACATCTGCATAGCTTCCTAAGATCATAGCTGAGATCATACTGAAAATTATATCATCTTGAGTCATGAGAAAAGACTTACTCTTCTGAAGATGTGACAGAGTTAACTATAGTATTCATATCTCTTCCAAAAATAGGGCAGCAAGGATTTTTTTAAAGCACCTACTATGTACCTGATACTGTATTCAACATACATTATACACAGGATATGGACAATCAACTAATAATGGTACATTAGCAACAATAAGTGAAATAGTAACAGCTAGACCAAGATAAATGTAGTCAGTTTCAAATTCTGTGGTCAGGGCAAGTAAGGAGCTAAGAAAGGCTCTCCACAGAACTTGAAGCATAAACAGCATGTAGATGGGTACGTCAGAAGGAGAAAGAAATTTGACCATATAGGAGAAAGGGAAAACCATGACTCATAGTTCAGTGTTTCTAAAAATCATCATTGTTAATCATAATTGAAATACTTTATGAGGTTTTCATATATGACATTCTTTATAAATGAGAGAAGGCTTTTAGCCAATTGGTGATAAAAAAAAAAAAACTGAATTAATTAAAATTTACAAGATCTTTCAGAGAATTCCAAACACTGTATTTTACTCATCTATTTTGAAAAAGATTGGGCTAATTGGTACAATTTCATCATTTTATCCCATGGGGATAAAGAATGTTTTACTATGGTATAGTATTTATTTCAATGGCTTTTCCATTTTTGTATCCATTTCGTTTAATGTTTAGAAAGAACTTGATATCAAAGAAAACCATAGCACAAATCACAGCTGTCAAGTGTTACAGTTTTAGGCTTTAAATGACTAAGATAAATTACTCCATCATTGAATAAATCATTACTAATCATAATTTGTGTATGTTCTTGGACTGTGCAATTGAGACTGGCAGCACTACAGCCTGCCCAGAACTAATTGCTATAAATGTGCCAGATGTTGTAAAAATCTGGACACATTTGTGATAAAGCCGAATGGTGCAAATTCGGTATGAAGCAAGAAGTGCATGATTTAAGGGTGTAATCTATATTTCTGACATTACAGGTCAAAGAAATATAGTAAGTATAGAGAGCCTTTATTAATATTGTAAAAGGTTATTTCCCTCTATACTAAAAGCCATCTTTTTTTTCTTTTATGTCTTGATCCTAATAGATTGAGGTTTGGCTATAAATTTCTATGCTCCCACAAAAGGCATCAGTCTGTGGAAAAATAAGAAATCAAGGTTTAAATTAGAAAACTGTTCTTTTTATTTCAGGTATTAACAGAGACCTCTGCATTGTTATACACAAAAATGCATAATAAACTAGAATGTTTCTATTCTTTAAGAGTCCTAAGTCTATTACAACAGAAATAGTACATTAGGACAAAGGAAAAAAAAAAAACACAATTCTTGGCACTTTCTGATTCATTTAGATTTGAGCTGCATATTCCTACATTAAATAATAAGCAAACATTACTTAGAGGTTATGGGTATCAATATTTCCATTTTCTGAGCATTGTTGTGGTAATAAAGCCTTTTAGTCAAGGAAAATATGAAGCCATAAAACTTAATGCTCTATTTGAGGAGCAATTATAGCAAATTATAAGCAACTTGGTTGTACAGAACTGCTATGAATAAAATTTTAAAGTATAATAATATACTGTAAGCATTTATATAGCTGATACTATCCATTTATTTTAAGTGTCAGTCTTTCTAAAAATAATTACCAAAAAAAAGCTGGATTTCTGAAATAATTATCATGTTGATTACTTAGAAGGGTAGGCTTCAAATGAATTTTAGAGTAAGAATTTTCAATAGAGTTTGGGTATAAAGTACCATATATTCTGTTCCATCTCATTTAATGCAATAGAGAATTTGTGGCATGCTTCATAGTAAATTGCATAGTGGCCATGCTTCATTGTGGGTGTACCTTATATGTGTCTGCATTTACTTTCAAAAGACAATTGTATATTTGTATATTCTCCGAATTGTATATTCTCCAAATTAAAATCAATAGGCTAGCTATTAAATGACTAGATTCTTGTATATACGAGCTATTATATATAGTTTATAAAATTTACCTCAATGGGCATTTTCCTAGATATGCTTTCATCAAACCATAAAATGCTCAAACCAATAAGTAACCAAACACACATATATTACACAATACACAAATTAGTCATATACCATAAATAATCGATTATCATCTGTATATTAAAACCATTTCCTAAGCTTAATACTGATTCAGTAATTTGAAAAATATTTAAGTTTAATTGTCATTTAATTCTTTTCATGCTATTTTTGCTGCACATAATATTAAAAATCTTTAATATCATTGCAAACTTTAATTACACAGTATATATTTATAATTTATTAGATATATAATGTGCTTGTTTCCCTCCTAGTCTTTTTTAAAAGATATTTTCTCTTTTCTTCTATTCATATAGATTATTTAGGATGATTTACAGATAAGAACGAGATATGTTGGTTAGTTATTCCTTTTACTTGATCTAAAAGATCAAGTGCTAAAAGCGCAGCTGTGAGACAATATCTTTACAATAGGAAAATTTAAAAATTATAATGTACTTCAATGTACAGTGAATCATTCTAAATCTCTAGGGTATTCTATAGAGTCTTTGGTATTCTAAAACACATATAGAAACATCTTTGTTGATTGCAGAAATGTACGAATGAAATACAAGAACGTACCAGATTATATCATAGACATATAATTGAGTGCCTTACTTATTTGTTATCACCTTTTCTGAGATATCTCAAGTCAATAGACATTGTTAAAATTGTAGGTCTAAGTAATAAGTTCATTTGTATAACTTAACATACTGGCAAACTCTGATCAGCTCAGAGATAGGCAATAATGGTCCTGTCCCCCCTAATAGTCTGCTTGTGAGTTAATTCATTTCACTTAAAAATGAAAAAAGAGAAGTTGAATCTGCATTTAGGGAGTACTGTCTCTGAACTGGGGCTTCCCTGGTGGCTCAAATGGTAAAGAATCCACGTGCAATACAGAAGACCTGGGTTCAATCCCTGGGTCAGAAATAATCCCCTGGAGAAAGGAATGCCTACCCACTTCAGTATTCTTGCCTGGGAAACCGCATGGACAGAGGAGCCTGGTGGACTACAGTCTATGAGAGAATACAGTCTCTGAGTAGCATTCTCTCCTGAGATGGGATAAGAGTCAAGGCTATGAAACCCAGAGACATAAAATACCCAACATAGTGTTAGAGAAAAAAAATTTTTTTTAATAGATTAAACTTTTATTCAGGAAGCAGGCATACCCCTCTGCCCCATACACACACAAAGAAAAACTAAACCGAGCAGTCTTTACTGCTCAGGAACTGGGAAAATGCTTCTATTTTTAAGTTTTATATTCAGGTTTAAGTCTCCAGGAGGTATGTTTTATTTTCCTTTCATTTGTTTGTTAATAGATATCTAAGAAATTAATTTTGTTTTCTGTTACTAATTTTTTTTTTACTATAAGTTATTTTTAGTAGGTTTCTTTAAGTTGCAATCACAAGTCCCTGACATAGGAAGAAAAAAACCAAAAATAATAAGAACTAAGACTATAGAATTCTAAGATTTTTATTGAGTTGAAATTTTAAACAAGTTCAAAGAACCA
Organism: Raphicerus campestris; assembly: GCA_006410735.1. NCBI lineage: Eukaryota > Metazoa > Chordata > Mammalia > Artiodactyla > Bovidae > Raphicerus > Raphicerus campestris. The sequence goes on from SJYW01010961.1 coordinate 65,340, forward strand.
TATATCCATAGCTGCAAAGTATGGATATGGACTTCCCTGAAATATGCTTCCTGTCCTATGATCCTGTGGTCTAGGTACCTGAAGGCATTTAAGAATTCTTCAGAAAGTATTCAGGGCTTCCCTGGTAGCTCAGCTGGTAAAGAACCTGCCTGCAATGCAGGAGACCTGGGTTGGGGAGGTCACCTGGAGGTAGGAACAGGCTACCCACTCCAGCAGTCCATGGTGTAGAGAGTCGAACACAACAGAGCGACTTTCACTTTCACAGAAAGAATTCACTCTTGGGCTCTCTCTTCCAGCAATATATAATACACTGTGGGCTTGCTCTTTAGGCAACTAATTTTTTTCTTCGTAGATTCAATATTTTCTAGAATAAGTCTATTAGTGCTCAGCACTCACAAGTTCAATTAAGATAGTGAAGAATTTCATACCTTAATAATTAAAGGAAGCAACAAAGAAAAACTAGCAGGTAGAGACAGCAGTGAGTGTGAGAAAAGAAGCAAACAAGGATCGAGACCCAAGAAAAGGAGAGACGATCTGAAAGGAACAGCAGCAGAGTTTCACCCATCCACTTCTCCTATAACTTGAGGAACTGCCATATTTTCGAGTCAGTCTCCATAGCAACTAGGCCCTTGTTCACTAAGTACATTTATTCTAGAAGTTTTCTGTACCCTGCCCACCTCCAGTTGAATGAGTTCTAAGGAATGAAAATAAACAGCCCGTCAGATCCCTGCTCCTTCACCCCCAGCCTTACCCCCAACTCATCCCCAGAGACTTCATTCTGTTGCTCAGGCATTTTATCTTTTCTCTAAAAATCTCTAACCAATCCAGATTCTTTGTATGAATCATCTTGTTTTTCTAGGAAAACCAATATGTAAAGAGTTCAGTTATTGAGAAATAGCATAGAAAACTAATTCTGTCTTAACTATGAAATGATTATTTTATATAAGACTTTCAGAATTACTTTTTATATTGCTGTGTAAAGTATGGAATTGCCTTGTATGAGACTATATCATAAGATTATGATTAATTCAGAAAAGCTTGTTACATTGAGCTCTTTCATACTATTCTCTTTAGATAGACCACATAACCAAAGGTACACTAAATTAATTAAAAATAAACCAAAACCTAAGCAAAAGTAGTATTCAGTCCATCTGGTTTCCTGTTTCATAGCATATCTCCTAAATCCTCTCAGTGAACACATTCTTACTCATCCCCTAAGGCAACTGTACACATATTATTGGGCAGACCAGTGTTATTAAATGTCTATGTTGATGAATGCACCAGGTCACACATTTCTAGTTTGTAAGGATAAAGTTTTCACACATCAGTACCATACCAACCAAATCAGGTATTTCAGTCTCGATGTCTTCTGTAAAATGGGGACAATTAATTACCCAGTAGGGCTCTATAAAGATTTAAAGTATATGGGAGTACTTCCCAAGTATAGGCAATATTCAATTAATACTTATTAATATAGATAAGCATTCAGTTAAGAGTAACTCTTGTCATTTTTATAGCATATTGTTTCATTTTCATCTATCATATCTGGGTCATTAAGGCAGGGATACATTTAGTTAGCAATATCTGAGACAAGCTAGGTCTAAGTCATAACTGACTTCTTCCAGATGACTTCAATATCCAGTTAATCATTTTGGTTCTTGAATCATCTCTAAGCCCTTAGAGTTCAGATTTTCAGCTTCTGGTGTAACCATGAATGAACCTTTGCTCGTATGTGATGCTACCTCCTTAACACTGATCAAAGTCTGTCACTTCGTTATGTGTTTTGGCCACCAAAATAGAATGCTCTTAAATTCTTCTTTATCTTTGCATGGGAACCCACTAGAATTGTGCAGATGGTTTTACTGTCTACCTTAAGAGATCTACTAAATAGTGAATGGGCGTGTTCCTCCCATGGCAAGTAATTATTTAATTTTTTGTTGCCTAGAGATAGAAATAGGGAAGAGAAATGAAGATATTGAATCTAAAATGTGCTAAAGCATCCTAAGATGCCAGTTTTCTATTAGTCTGTCATCTTGACATGACAACACTTACTGGTTATTAACCTGTAAGTGACAGGCATTTAAATCTTAAAGATCACAATGGAGGAATATACACTATTTTGATGTCATTATATTTCATTTCTAGCCCTTCTTTTGATTCTTACTTATAACAGGACCAGATTATAATGGCTAAGGTTAATGAGACAATTAACTTTATACATGATACTAATCACAAAGATTGTTTTACTGTAATTAACCATGGTGACTTCTAGCAGAGTTCTTTGTACTCATAAATATTTTTTTCAGGAGTTTTTCAAGGCTTAAGGGAATTATTTTGAAAGTTTCAAAACCTATTAAGAAGCCAGATGTAGAAATATTTAATTAAGTTTGGCTATGGGAAATGCAATGGGCATGAATCATGTGAAATGCAAGCTTGTGGTAGTCAGCAGTATATCAGTTTCAAAATAGATAGATACAGGCATTCATGTGAGAGCTTTGAGTGGGTTTCTCAAACCTCCCGTTTGACCTTTTCTTAAGTCTGGTTTTCAAATGTGCTTGTTTTCTGACTGATGTATTCAAAATGCTCCTTTTCTGCTGACAGTGTCCAATTTTGTTGTTTTATGGGGATGCAGCTTGAGAAATCTGCAGACATGACCAGCAGCTTGTGTACAAAAATGGATTTCAGAAATTGAAGAGCTGTAATGTTTCTGGTGTTTTCTCCTCTCACAGTGAAGCTTGTCAGCAACTCATGCAAATGCATCTCGTAATTTTCCAGACTCAGACCTTTAAAGGTATATGCACTGGTTAAGATTTCACTTGCTTTGGTGGGACTTCCCCTTTTTACATATCCCTGGGATTTTACGGACTTCCTTCAGGTGCTCAAAGAGAGTAAAGAATCACTTTGACAAAGTAATAGGACATCAAGTGGAGCCAAACAATTGCTTAGCTGGAAAACAAGTTTCTTTTTTTTTTTAACCTTTAAACATCTCTGCTGCTGCTGCTGTTGCTAAGTCGCTTCAGTCGTGTCCGACTCTGTGCGACCCCATAAACGGCAGCTCACCAGAGGTTCTTATTTTTATCATGCTCTCTGTCAGTGTTGAACAAAGAAATAATTAATTTGCTTTCCTATAATCGTAAGAAATTCCCTATTTCATTTAATGTTTTTAGAGAATTTCAGTGCTGTCTTCTTTCTCTTTATTTTTTCCTAGAATGACACAATGACACACCTCTGTACAGCAGTGTCGTAATTAGTTTATTTTCTGACATAATTTTAATTAGCTTTAGGATATGTCTTGCTGAGTTTTCCTCATTGACAATTGCTCTTCTTTTTAAGAAAGAAAATAGTGATATTTATATTACAACCTCATTTACTTTTAAAATCCCCTATATCACGCACAAAAAGAGAGTGTTTTCATTTTCAGTAACAGGAGGCAGAAGTTACAGTAAAACAGTGGATTTCTTCCCTGATCAGGCCCTTTTTGACATCTGGACCCTGGATGGCAGTCTAAAAGTGTTTGTGGACAGAGGCAATCACTCATTGCCTCCCCGTCAGAACTGGGAATTCCTAGCAAAGTCTGCCGACCGAAGCAATACACACATCGATGGCCTAGAGGGAGCTGAGCTTGTTTTGGGGGGTTTGTTTTTTGGGTTTTTGGCTTTTGTTTTTTAATGCAGGAATATAACCCTATGAAGATTTTCTTTTATTATTTTACATGCCTTTTCTACTGTTGTTTTCCTGTCCTCCTAAATTGGAAACATAGCTCTCATTCTATTCAGCAATGATTGAGTTTCCCTGGTGGTTTACTGTATATGAATCATTTGTAAGATGCTGAACATTCAATATATCCACAGACTCATTCCCAAATTACCTGAGAGATATAAAGTAGTAGTTTGGGATTTAAAATCTGTGGTAAAAACCCCTTTCCTCCCTTTTATCAGCTGCTAAATTTCTATTTGAATCAGTTATTGAAAACTGACATGCAATCTCTAGCTCCCACCTGTTTTTTAAGCACAGAATGGTTACAGTTGAAATAATGGAATCAGAAATATTTGGTCTGTCATCTGTAACTGAGATAACTATACTCACTTTTAAAAATGTAACTAGTATATTAACTCTGCAACCCCATGGACTTTATAGCCCATGGAATTCTCCAGGCCAGAATACTGGAGTGGGTAGCCCTTCCTTTCTCCAAAGGATCTTCCCAACCTAGGGATTGAACCCAGGTCTCCTGCATTGCAGGCAGATTCTTTACCAACTGAGCCACAAGGAAAGCCCCGAGTATATTAACAATAATAATAAATTCTGATATGGTTTCTATCTGCTCCTTCAATTTCTGATTCTGAATTCCAAACTCTTGATTTGAGCCAAACCAAGGGCCAGAATAAACAAGCATGCCTCAGGAATTTTCAAACACCAACTATTTGAAATATTTTATTTGCCATAAGGAAAGGATACCACGTTGTAAAGCAGTAGTGGTATTCCAGATGAGCAAAGACACTAGTGATGAGAAATTGAATGTTGTGTTTCAGGAAAAGATATTTATGTTTTCACAGAAAGCTATTAAATAATTTAATAAACAACTAATGCCTAAAAACACAGGGTCTGGGATCTGCCAGATGAAGCTTGGCTCTATTCTCAGACTTGCCTTTTGTTACCTATGTGACCACAGAAAAATGACTTAATCTCTAGGCTCCAGTTGCATCATTTAAGCAATAGGTATGATTATAGCATCTACTTGAATATGGCTGTAAGAATTAAAGAAGCGAAACCATACAAAAAATTCATATAGTGTGTTAACAAAATGACCCCTTATAGATATTACTATTTGTATTATCATCATCATTGTTGTTGTTAAGGCATTGAGATTTGGCTAAAGTTGGATTTGTATGGGATTGTATCAACCTGATTGTGTTCCATTTGTATGAATTACACTTTTTTGTCCATGGCATTATTGAGGGTCACTTTTTGACTTTTTATTATAGAAAGAACTTTTTACAGATGTCTTGATTATTTTGATTGATTCAAGACCATGACACAAAGGAGAGTTCCTGTAGTTGTCAGTCNTGAACCCAGGTCTCCTGCATTGCAGGCAGATTCTTTACCAACTGAGCCACAAGGAAAGCCCCGAGTATATTAACAATAATAATAAATTCTGATATGGTTTCTATCTGCTCCTTCAATTTCTGATTCTGAATTCCAAACTCTTGATTTGAGCCAAACCAAGGGCCAGAATAAACAAGCATGCCTCAGGAATTTTCAAACACCAACTATTTGAAATATTTTATTTGCCATAAGGAAAGGATACCACGTTGTAAAGCAGTAGTGGTATTCCAGATGAGCAAAGACACTAGTGATGAGAAATTGAATGTTGTGTTTCAGGAAAAGATATTTATGTTTTCACAGAAAGCTATTAAATAATTTAATAAACAACTAATGCCTAAAAACACAGGGTCTGGGATCTGCCAGATGAAGCTTGGCTCTATTCTCAGACTTGCCTTTTGTTACCTATGTGACCACAGAAAAATGACTTAATCTCTAGGCTCCAGTTGCATCATTTAAGCAATAGGTATGATTATAGCATCTACTTGAATATGGCTGTAAGAATTAAAGAAGCGAAACCATACAAAAAATTCATATAGTGTGTTAACAAAATGACCCCTTATAGATATTACTATTTGTATTATCATCATCATTGTTGTTGTTAAGGCATTGAGATTTGGCTAAAGTTGGATTTGTATGGGATTGTATCAACCTGATTGTGTTCCATTTGTATGAATTACACTTTTTTGTCCATGGCATTATTGAGGGTCACTTTTTGACTTTTTATTATAGAAAGAACTTTTTACAGATGTCTTGATTATTTTGATTGATTCAAGACCATGACACAAAGGAGAGTTCCTGTAGTTGTCAGTCATTGAACAATGCCAGTCAGTCATCCTTCTCATATCTTAAATCTTAAAAGGAAAAAAAAATGAGCTTTTCTCTTTCAGGGTTCTGTGAAATTCACTTGACATCTCAAAAGCTGAGAAAATTTGTCTTTTCTTCCCTCTCCATTTCAAACATAAAATTAATGACTTTGCAGCCAAATTGATAACAGCACTATCATTTAATGTCTCAGATGAAATAAGGGATGAGGGGGGTGGGAGTGGGGACAGGGGCACTTGTGGATTCTCAGGCTCCTAAATAGCAAAGCTCTTGATAACTGGCTTTACCTTGTCAAGAATTTCAGTGCCTCAAGCTGGAATACTGCCACACCTCAAGGTGGATCTCACTTGTTCTCACATAATCAAAAGCACTTGGTGCCATAATTCGTAAGTGAGACTGGCACCCAGGAGTTGCCCCTGGGAAAATGTCCTCCAGACTGACTGTCCAGCAGCCTGGTGATCCCCGTCCCTGATGAGGATGTGGTTGTCCCCAGCCTGCCGCTGAAGGCAGTCCTCTGCAAGGTCACTCAGCAGTGTATTTTGCTTCTGATGTGTTTACTGTTTACTGTAGCTTTTAAGCACAGACCAATTATAGTTACCTGGAATGCCCATGTCTTTCTAAGGTTACCTAACAGAAGCTGCTAAATATCCTTTTGCAAAGCCAAGGGAAGGTGGGTGAATATTACAAGTAAGGAATCTATTTGAAACCAGATTCAGGATTGTCTGTATTTTTCTGCTTCAAGGCACCATTAAAGAGGGAAAATCATCATGGATTGTCCTCCTTATTCTCCTCTCCTCTTTCTTTCTCCCCTTCCCTTATCTGTCCTCTTTTCTTCTTTGTTGACATTATTAAGGGCTTTAAGTGAGATTCTGTATGTGAAAACACCTAGCATGCAAAATATACTGAATGAATAAATAATAAACTGTCCTAAAGAAAAGCTCAACTCACATATCACTATGTACTCTGATCAATTAGTTCTCACCATAGTAAGTCTTCTCAGTCTTACACATACATATTTTTTCCTTCTTTATTTTCCTTTTTTTGATAACTGCTTTTCCATATACAAAATTGGACATGGTTATAGCAGAATGTCCAGAAAAATTACATCACTTTCCTGAGGATATCAGGATATACAAAGTGGGCTGGGCGGCTAATGTTGCTAAAACACAAAATAAAACAATGAGGGCTTACACCTTACTCATCTGCAAAATCACCTCACTCATAAAGGAGTTGTTTGCCTTTTATAATCTCTCCTTGATTTTAAGAATATATTTAGCAGGTTTGAATGGTTGTATAGGGAGAACAGCATATACTTTGGAAATGAATAACCTGGATTTGAATTCCAACCACATCTACCATATATTAGATATATAACCTTGAAAATGTTAATCTCTCTTGCATATTTTTTTCTTTTAGAACATATAGAAAATATACCCATCCCACAGGATTAACGTGATACATTTGAGTGTGTATGCTGCTGCTAAATCGCTTCAGTCATGTCCGACTCTGTGCAACCCCATAGACGGCAGCCCACCAGGCTCTGCCGTCCCTGAGACTCACCAGGCAAGAACACTGTCGTGGGTTGCCATTTCCTTCTCCAATGCATGAAAGTGAAAGTGAAGTCGTTCAGTCATGTCCAACTCTTAGTGACCCCATGGACTGCAGCCTACCAGGCTCCTCCATCCATGGGATTTTCCAGGCAAGAGTACTGGAGTGGGTTCTCATTGCCTTCTCTGTGTATGAAAGTGAAGTCGCTCAGTCTTGTCCGACTCTTTGCAACACCGTGAACTGTAGCCTACCAGTCTCCTCTGTTCATGGGATTTTCCAGGCAATAGTCCTGGAGTGGTTGCCATTTCCTTCTCCAGGGGAACTTCCCGACCCAGGGATCGAACCCAGGTCTCCTGCATTGCAGGCAGATGCTTTAACCTCTGAGCCACCACAGAAGCTCCTCTCTGTGTATATATGCTCATATTTATGATGATTTTAATGAACATAAACATGTAGTCTTAGAGCCTCTATTTGAAATCAGATACCTAACTACCTAGAACATTTATATCCCATATGACATTTTGTTGCCTCAAAAAAGTACAAATAGAGTTAGAATGACAATGATATTACTATTTTTAGATGTGCATTTATATATTTAAGTGTTTCTGTTTGCATATTTCCTCTGTGATATGATTTTCACTTCTGGATTGTTAGTGAAAAATATATAACATCATGTTGAACTCCATTCAATTATCAAAATGTGTATTTTGAAGGAATTTCACAATTTCAGTATTGCAGTGGAGAAAAATAAAGTATCTAGAATAACTAAGTTATATACTTCTATACAAAAATTGTGACAAGTTTTCCCACTTGATTTTTTTGTACAAGAAAGGAAGATTGTTTTACTGTGTAAAGTCAAAACCATCCATTTCTAGTAGGGTCATACTATATGTTGGTTTGATTTCTTCAATATTAGTAAAGGTGCTGTGCATGCATGACTGCTCAATCATGTCCAATTTTGTGAGGTCACAGACTGTAGCCCACCAGACTCCTCTGTTCATGGAGTTTTCTAGCCAAGAATACTAGAGTGAGTTGCCATTTCTACTCCAGGGGGATCTTCCAACGTAGGGACTGAATTCCCATCTCCTGCACTGGCAGGCAGGTTCTTTACCATTGTGCCACCTGGGTAGCCCAGTGAAGGGTACCAGATGTGGAATAAACTGGTACATGGGTTTGATCACCAGCTTAAGGTGGCTCAGATGGTAAAGCATCTGTCTACAATGTGGGAGACCCAGGTTCGATCCCTGGGTTGGGAAGATCCCCTGGAGAAGGAAATGGCAATCCACTCCAGGACTATTGCCTGGAAAATCCCATGAACAGAGGAGACTGGTAGGCTACAGCCCATGGGGTCGCAAAGAGTCGGACATGACTGAGCAACTTCACTTCACTTAATATACTTAAGTATTTGGCAGAGAATCAGCTTGAAAGAACTGACTATGATTAGACAGAGAAGGAAGCAGAAATAAGAGACTGAAAAATTGGAAGAAACTGGTGACTGCAGCCATGAAATTAAAAGACACTTACTCCTTGGGAGAAAAGTTATGACCAACCTAGATAGAATATTCAAAAGCAGAGACATTACTTTGCTGACTAAGGTCTGTCTATTCAAGGCTATGGTTTTTCCTATGGTCATGTATGGATGTGAGAGTTGGACTGTGAAGAAGGCTGAGCACCGAAGATTTGATGCTTTTGCACTGTGGTGTTGGAGAAGACTCTTGAGAGTCTCTTGGACTGCAAGGAGATCCAACCAGTCCATTCTGAAGGAGATCAACCCTGGGATTTCTTTGGAGGGAATGATGCTGAAGCCGAAACTCCAGTATTTTGGCCACCTCATGTGAAGAGTTGACTCATTGGAAAAGACTGTGATGCTGGGAGGGATTGGGGGCAGGAGGAGAAGGGGACGACTGAGGATGAGATGGCTGGATGGCATCACTGACTTGATAGACGTGAGTCTGGGTGCACTCTGAGAGATGGTGATGGACAGGGAGGCCTGGCGTGCTGCAATTCATGGGGTCGCAGGAAGTCGGACACGACTGAGTGACTGAACTGAACTGAACTGAACTGAAGAGTGTATAAGGTGAATCTTATAAGCAGGTGAACCATCACACAGTGCTTCCACGTACATGTCAGACACAAAATATCACACTCCACCTTAGTCAAAAAGCAGCTCCCAAAGACTTCTCAACACAGCCTTCCAGGAAGCAGGATCTTTCAACCCCTACTATGCCTCTAGATAAAATTTACCTAGCACCAGGATTCTCCACCATGTGGCCTTTCTGTAGGTCATTACACTGATAAGGGAATGGAAAGAATACAGTGCTTTGGGTAAGTGGTTTAGTCCCACACGATTTTCCTTGGAAAATTCACCTCAAACTTCTAAACTTGGTATTGCATTCCTTCCCACAAAAAGTGTTGGAGAGATCACATAAGACAGTTCATGTGAATATGCTCTCTGAATTCTAAATGCTAGCAGGTTCTCTTCTAAGTATTAAAATCCACATTTCCAGCTGTCATTTTCAGGGATTCTGGTTTGTTATGCCTGAGGTAGGGCTGTAAATGTTCATTTTAGGATTTTCCTAGCTGATTCTAGTGAGCAACCTGAGAATGCACCACCTCAAGACTTTGCATGCAGATATGAAGATAAACTATGATGATAATTAATATCAAGATCATAGGATGGTGGTGATGGGCACGCAAAAAGTGGAAGACACCTTAATGTGAATTTGGACCAAAGTTCTCTAGATATAAGTACATTTCTAATCAAATCAAATTTTTAAAAAGCTTTACCTGTATAGAAATAACCATCTGTCTTTGAACTTACATTCCTTTGCATAATTCAAATTCCTTCAGTGCTTGAGGGTAAGTGCTTGGGCATTCAGAGATGAAAGACAGAATTTTGTAGGTAAAATTACTCCAACAAAGGCTACATCAATGCCAACGGAATAGCTGTGCTACATGTCTGCCCCAATACCCTGCCACACCTCCTTTGAACTTAGCTGAAAATTAGGTCCTGACATTGAAATAGCACAGAGATCTTGAATGAGATTCATAATTGTTTTTTCACTCTTGATGAACAGATTGAGGACAGGAGAAAAAAAATTAACTCTGGTCTCACAGACATACTCTCATTTTCATCCCATTATCGCTATCCTTATGAAAAATACATCATCTTTGAAGTCTGAACTTACTCATCTATGAAAGGAAGAGAACAACCATGATTTTAGAAGGTTGTTGAGAAAATTAAAGATAAAAAAGTATTTGCATGTTTCTGTATAATACCTTACCTTGATCCTAGTATGAGTATTTGTTGAACTAATATCAGGACTTTTTCTTTCCACTTGTTAATTGCGTAGGAGTAAGACAAAGAAAGCATTAGTACTTACTGAAAGATGGTGCTATTGAGTATAGTAACAGCAGAATGACTTTGAAGTTGGCTGATCTGTTGGCCACATTTCAGTCTCATGTTGAGGGCACACGGTTTCTTCCAAAGAATGTCCCCTGATACATGCAGAGATCATGGGAATATTCAAACTGTGTTTTGGCTTTCTTTTTCTTTTTTTCATGGGAAGTCAAAACATAGGGGCAGATGGTCATCCAGAAGTCAAATCATTTTACTTTTGAGAAATGAGGTAGAGAGGTGCTTAAAAGTGAGAAATAAATAGGAAGTTCTCAAGAGGTCCTCTTGGACATTACTGTAAATATATTTTCACTTTATCGGGGAAAGTGGTCCCAGATCCCAATATAACAATTTCCAAACACTGTGATTCACTTCAAGCCAATTACCCTTGCCATTGGTATCACCCCTCACTTTTCAAGAAAGTAATCTACTGTTCTTTCTCTTTTAAATTCTAGCTAGTATGCTGAAAGGACTGTTTTCTGACTTACATTATGATTCCAGTAATTCTGATATGTTCTCTGCAGGCTTCTGTTCACTCAGTGTGTCCATAATCTTATCAAACTTACCAGGCAACCCTCTACAATCATCTCCAGCCACAACTTACACTTCAGGTACTAAATAAGTTTTCAGTTCAGTTCA
>SJYW01010961.1:78441-112240 GCA_006410735.1 Raphicerus campestris
CTCATGCGAAGAGTTGAGTCATTGGAAAAGACTCTGATGCTGGGAGGGATTGGGGGCAGGAGGAGAAGGGGACGACTGAGGATGAGATGGCTGGATGGCATCACTGACTTGATAGACGTGAGTCTGGGTGCACTCTGAGAGATGGTGATGGACAGGGAGGCCTGGCGTGCTGCAATTCATGGGGTCGCAGGAAGTCGGACACGACTGAGTGACTGAACTGAACTGAACTGAAGAGTGTATAAGGTGAATCTTATAAGCAGGTGAACCATCACACAGTGCTTCCACATACATGTCAGACACAAAATATCACACTCCACCTTAGCCCAAAAGCAGCTCCCAAAGACTTCTCAACACAGCCTTCCAGGAAGCAGGATCTTTCAACCCCTACTATTCCTCTAGATAAAATTTACCTAGCACCAGGATTCTCCATCATGTGGCCTTTCTGTAGGTCATTACACTGATAAGGGAATGGAAAGAGTACAGTGCTTTGGGTAAGTGGTTTAGTCCCACACGATTTTCCTTGGAAAATTCACCTCAAACTTCTAAACTTGGTATTGCATTCCTTCCCACAAAAAGTGTTGGAGAGATCACATAAGACAGTTCATGTGAATATGCTCTCTGAATTCTAAATGCCAGCAGGTTCTCTTCTAAGTATTAAAATCCACATTTCCAGCTGTCATTTTCAGGGATTCTGGTTTGTTATGCCTGAGGTAGGGCTGTAAATGTTCATTTTAGGATTTTCCTAGTTGATTCCAGTGAGCAACCTGAGAATGCACCATCTCAAGACTTTGCATGCAGATATGAAGATAAACTATGATGATAATTAATATCAAGATCATAGGATGGTGGTGATGGGCATGCAAAAAGTGGAAGACACCTTAATGTGAATTTGGACCAAAGTTCTCTAGATATAAGTACATTTCTAATCAAATCAAATTTTTAAAAAGCTTTACCTGTATAGAAATAACCATCTGTCTTTGAACTTACATTCCTTTGCATAATTCAAATTCCTTCAGTGCTTGAGGGTAAGTGCTTGGGCATTCAGAGATGAAAGACAGAATTTTGTAGGTAAAATTACTCCAACAAAGGCTACATCAATGCCAACGGAATAGCTGTGCTACATGTCTGCCCCAATACCCTGCCACACCTCCTTTGAACTTAGCTGAAAATTAGGTCCTGACATTGAAATAGCACAGAGATCTTGAATGAGATTCATAATTGTTTTTTCACTCTTGATGAACAGATTGAGGACAGGAGAAAANTGGCTCAGGCATTGACACAGTGCTGGCTCCTGTGGGGCCACTATAAGACTATGTCTATGAAAGTATATGAGATACTTCAGACATTTTAACAGCTCCTATACTTGCAAAGAGGAGGCGATGGCTTCTCTGGGGCTTCTGCTAGGGCATTGAAAGCACAAGTGGTCCCCGTACTGCAGCAGAGCTTGCAATGATACTCCTGTAAACTTTTTTTTCAAATGCTTGCGCCTAAGTCTTACCTCCAGATATTGATTTATTTGGTCTACAGTTGAGCTAAGTTTCCTATCGTTACTTTGTTTGTTTTGTGTGTGCCTCTGTGTGTGTGTGTGTGTGTGTGTGTGTGTGTGTGACAAAAATGAGCCCTAGACATGAAGTTGAATGCAAAACAGACAAAGGGCAAGAATAAGAGAAAATAGAATCATCCGTGAAATGAAAGTTTCAAGAAAGTCTCAATGAGGTTAAAGATGGTCACAACAGAAACACTAACCAGTGCTTCTCAAATTTAATATGCATACAAATTACCCAAGGATATTGTTAAAATGCAGACTCTGATTCATGACCTCTGGGTGTGACCTGATATTCTGCTATATTTCAAATAGCAAGGCAGCAGAAAATATACACTTGAAAGAAGAAAGGTGTGACTAGGAAACCTAAGGTTTGAATTAGCAGTTTAAAGGTAAAGTGGTTTCAGGTTATGGCAATTTTCAAATATGACCTTAAGTGAGAAAAATGAGTAGGACTTAATACAACATGAAGACACTTTTTCCACTTTCAGAAATCCTAAATGAGAAGTTTTCAACACTGTAAAATGGAAACATTTCCTCCCATTTAGTTTTTGCTTCTAGTCTCTTGGGCAACTGAAGGTGGTTGGGGTGCATTAATATGCTTAGAAACATCTAGCCCAGAAGCATGCTATTGGAGCCCAGACTGTGGTTTGCATACATGTTTGTCCATTCTTGCATTTGAACATGGACAATCCTAAATCTTGCCTCATAACATTCATGTTAAGAAGGTACAATCTGTTTGTAGGACATATATTAACTTTAAAACACACTCCAATATCCATTAGGTACAGAAAAATACTGCTTAATTCCACTTATATGAGGTACCTAGAATTTGTTGCTGTTGTTCAGTTGCTTAGTTGTGTCTGATCCTTTGTGACCCCATGGACTGCAGCACGCCAGTCTTCCCTGTCCATCACCAACTCCCTGAGCTTCCTCAAACTCATTTCCATTGAGCTGGTAATACCATCCAATCATCTTGTCCTGTTGGCCCTTCTCTTCCTGCCTTCAATCTTTCCCAGCATCAGGGTCTTTTCTAATGAATGAGCTCTTTGCATCAGGTGGCCAAAGTACTGGAGCTTCAGCTTCAGCATCAGTCCTTCCAATGAATATTCAGGATTAATTTCCTTTAGGATTGACTAGTTGGATCTCCTTGCAGTCCAAGGGACTCTCAAGAATCTTCTCCAACACCATAGCTCAAAAGCATCAATTCTTCAGCACTCAGCCTTCTTTATGGTCCAACTCTCACATCCATACATGACTACTGGAAAATCCATAGCTTTGATTATATGACCTTTGTTGGCAAACTAATGTCTCTGCTTTTTAATGTGCTGTCTAGGTATGCCACAGCATTTCTTCCAAGGAGCAAGTTTCTTTTCGTGTCATGGCTGCACTCACCATGTGCAGTGATTTTGGGGCCCAAGAAAATGAAGTCTCTCACTGTGTCCAGTGTTTTCCTACCTATTTGAGATGAAGTGACGGGACCGGATGCCGTGATCTTAGTTTTTTGAATGTTGAGTTTTAGCATTAGTACTAATAACATTAGTACCTAGAATAGTCAAATTCATAAAGTCAGATAGTACATTGGTAGATGCCAGGGGCTATGGAGGTTGGGAGGGAGGATGGGGAGTTAGTGTTTAATGGGGACAGCGTTTCAGTTTAGGAAGGTGAAAAATTCAGGAGATGGATGATGGTTGAGAGTTGCATGACAATGTGATGTACTTAATGCCACTGAACTATACAGTTATATGTGGTCAAAATAGTGTGCTTTATGAGACTTTTACCACAATAAAAAAATAATTAAAAAAAGAAGAAGATGTCACAGAAAACAAAAGGTATATTGCTTGGCCAAAAATATGTGCTCAACAAAACCTTTCTTCTGCTTACTTCCTTTGTTCACTGATCTTTTTTATATACACAGGAAGCAGAGGTCACCCAGACCTCCTGAATTTTCATTCAGAATGGTGACTAAATGTAAATGAGCCTAAGGTTCCAGATGTTGATATGAATTGGTATCTGCAGTTGCAGAACAACATACACTTACCATCTAAATTATAACAACAATTACAGCCGTTGACAGGCAGTTTGGTGAAATCATTGTGTAATAATTTCCATTATTTACAGTTGAGTGGTCGTTAGAAAATGATAAAGAGAAGAGCTATGTTTGTTAAACAAAGCTGAGCTTTATTTCATTCTCCATGCAAACTAGCAAGCTAAAATAAAACACCCTGCAAGATTTGGTTTTTAATAAATTCTGAACGCAACGTATGTTTAATTTCTTCAATATATTTCCCAGTAATAAATAAATATTTATTTAAAATTACAAAGATCTCTATATGTTGTCCTACTCTCTTCAACAATTTTCATCCAAAGTTCAACATACTTTTCCATGTGAAAATGAACAAGAAATGTTCACTTACTGATTAGACACTGTAGGCTTGATGTCTAGATACCAAGTATACTGTGATCAGCTTGTCATGGGTCTTCTCTAGATAACACAGGCTTATCCATTAAAAGACTTAGCAAGACCTATTTGGGAGTCCAATATGGGACTTTCATTAAGGATAATTGAAGTGGAAACAAATGCTTTCTCTAAACCATTTTACTATAATAATTTTGAAGCTACTCAATGGAACCTACAGGAGCTAATATTTTTTTATCTTTAAATATATATTGGGCTTTCCTTAAGGAAATTCCTTTCAATTTTACTATTAAATGATGAGAATTGAGACAGATGTGAATCTGAATAGTTGTTGTGCTCCTTACTAACTATTTAGCCTTGAAAGATGAAGGGGTATTCCCTCATAATGACACCCATGAAAAGGGATATATTTGTAACAAATTAAAAGGAAATATTATTAGGATATAAAAGCATTTATGAAAGTAGAACAAAAAAGACAGAATTCTTAAATTATCAATAGTGGGGGAAAGAGGAGCAGGGAAGACAGAAAATGTATAAAGGTGAATTTATTGTTCAGGAGCTCAGTCATGTCCGACTTTTTGCGACCCCATGGACTGTAGCACACCAGCTGAAATAAGCCTGGCTAACTCACAATCAGAAAAAAAAAGTTCAATTTTACTTTTTTATCCAAAACTGTTGAGGCATACCTAATATATGCCACATACCATTATAGATATCTGGGGTCCAATGAAGAAATAAACATGATTATTGTCATCAAACATGACAACCTCTTGTAAAACATAAACATATAAGTAATTGTAATTTCAAAGATTTTAGGCAATGGATACATTTATGAAGTAATAGATAGAATTCAAACCTCACTTGGCTGAACCAGTAACTTTGTAATAATTACAAGACTGGTAGTGTACTCTAGAACAGGTGCTCTCCTAGGATGGGTCTTTGCTTCCTAAGCATCATAAGACTGCTGAAGGCTTCACTCTGCCTTTTAGATGCATCAGGTTACCTCCCAAGTCCCCCAAGCTAGTCCAAGCTATTCCAGAACCTAGGAAAGGTACAGTGGGAGACACTGACCAAGTGCTTAAGACCTTCATTTTCAGACAGGCCTCCACACTTGCCAAAGGAAATGCTGGTTTCTTCCCCACCCCACCTTCCCACTCTACCTCGGGTTTTTGATGCCTTAAGGGTATGGACTGTGTGTGTGTGATTTACGCAGCATTTTCTAGTTGTGCAAAGAAAGCAGAGAATCACTTCTCTGCTACACACTAATACAGCTGATCTGTAAATAGAAGTCCTCTTCCACTTTTAAAAATGGAGGGACTTCCCTGGTGGTCCAGTGGCTAAGATTTCACACTGCCATTGCAGGAGTGCTGGGTTTGATCCCTGATCAGAAAACTAGACATTGCAGGAGTGCTGGGTTTGATCCCTGATCAGAAAACTAGACCCCACAAGTTGCAACTAAGAGTTCATATGCTGCAACTAAAGATCCTGCATGCCACAATGAAGATCAAAAATCCTGTGTGCCGCAACTAAGACCCAGAATAGCCAAACAAATAAACCAAAATGGATGTATTCAGAGTGGGAAACAACAGCAAAGATATAAAATACAAGGCTGGAGAGTGAGAGAGAAAGAAACTATCAATATCAAAAGTAAGGCTACAGGGGTTGAAGTGTTTGTTACTCAGATAAGAATATTGGAAAGACTATTATTTTTCTTCCCATGATCATTTCAGCAAGTTGGAATACTTGGAGTGAAGGCAAATGGACATTGAGGAACTGATATGCCTGTGGTCTTAAGTCAAATATCTTTCCTGACACTTGGACCTCTCACTTGTAAAACAGGGTATATAATCTTTATGTTTTCTCTTGCAGAGACTACATGTTAAATCATGATAAGGACACCCAGAAGCAAATTAGATGGTTATCACCTCTCTTAAGGGAAAGGGAAAGGGAAGTCGCTCAGTTGTGTCCAACTCTTCACAACCTCTCTTAAGTTATGCCTTAATAAGCACTTATATCCTGTGGGAGCATATTTTAAGTTGCTCTGGGATTTACACCGTTACAGTAAGTTAGAATATATGTTTCTGCAGTATGTAATAACTGACCAGCACCCAGGTTGTTCCATTGTATGCTTCAGTCTCTGACTCTTCACACTACTTAGTATCATGATATCAAAATTGGCACATTTTTGCAGGAGAAAAAAATTAACTCTAAGGATTTGGTAAAGAAGCACCTTTTACTGAAAGAAATGCATTTCTCAGCTAAAAATTAGCTATAAATGTAAGCAAAAGGGAAACAAAATCATCTTAATACAATTCCTAGGAATCTACTGTGTTTTCAAAATTGTTTTTTAGAATTATATAACCATTACAAGGTAAAATCAAGAAACATCTTACTTTCCTGATGTCAGTTGATCTGTACCTTTCTTTATTTTAATCTCTATTTTAGAGAAAGAAGAGGGTGACATGACTAGAATGTGGCAGAAACATTCATACCCAGACTTTAGTCTCACTCCACTTCTAGAAAGTAAAATCCTCATGCTTTAAGCAGGCATAGATCTTTCACATTTTTTTTTGTATTTTATATGTTGAAGCAGATAGTATATGCTTCAATAAAGTATTAAATTTTGGATAATATTTTTAAATCTTAAATGGTCATATATTAACTCAATTATATAATCAATTGCTCACACTCTTCCTCAAGGAATGGCAATCCACTCCAGTATTCTTGCCTGGAGAATCCCATGGACAGAGGAACCTGACAGTCCATGGGGTCACAAAGAGTCAGACATGACTGAGCTACTAACACTTTCACATTCCTATAACAAGTTTCTTGCATTTGCAGCTAAAATGGACAAACAATCTTATACCATGTGTTTTCCAAATAATGCAATGCCTTGTGCTTTTCCCCATGTAGCTGCATAGTCTTTACTCCTATCATTAGAATTTATACAATAAATCTTTCAAAAGATGTGGTTTAATTTGCTCAACTTATCCTCTCTTCCTGTACTTTAATGTTGCTGTTCATGATTTCAAGGTAATTTAAATATACATGTCACAAATAAAGCACAGGCTAGAATCTTGGAAAAGACAATAATAGATCAAAGGGAATGAAAACTGACATGGCTCCTGAGACATTATTTTAAAATTTCATCCCAAATTGAACAAAATAACACAATTTTGGCCTTCCCTGGTGGCTCAGACAAGGATCCACCTGCTTGCAGGAGACCTGGATTTCATGCTGGGTCAGGAAGAGCCCCCATAGAAGAAACTGGCAACCCACCCCAGTATTCTTGGCTAGAGAATTCCACGAACAGAGGAACCTGGTGGGTTACAGTGATAGCTGGGCCTGATCGAGCATTTCTTTTTCTTCTTAGGCATCTTTATAGCTTGGGCTTCCTCACAACATGGCAGCCTCAAGGCAGTCCACCTGCTTAGAGTGCAGCTGCAGGCTCCAAAACTGAGTATTCCAGCAAGCAGTGAATAGACTCCAAGTCAAACAGGGTTATATGTACACACATTACTGATACAAATGAGTTACAAGCCTGCCCAAAAACAGAGGAAGGAGAAGAAGCAAGTGCTACCTCTTGATGAGAGTGTATCAAAGATCTGGAAGAGCATGTGGAGTCCAAGGTGTTATTAAAACTTTGCCCCTAATGGTCACTGGTATCAATCAGGAGAGAATAAATGCTATTTTAAAATGCATACTATTTTAAAACCCTTTAAGGTGCTCAGATTGGAAAACATTTTTAACAAATGGAATTCAGAAAAAATTGTCTTTTAATGAAAGAGCATTGTTCCAATTCTAATGAAAACCCCTGAGAAATCTCAAACCATCACCTCTAAAAAGTGAATGAATCCCTTGCTTTTCACATATGTTTGTTGTTGCTTGTTGTTTAGTCACTAAATTGTGTCCAACTCTTTTGTGACCCATGGACTGTGGCCTGCCAAGTTCCTCTGTCCATGGAACTTCCCAGGCAAGAATATGGGAGAGGGTTGTCATTTCTTTTTCCAAGGGATCTTTCTGACCCAGGGATTGAACCCATGTCTCCTGAATTAGCTGGTGGATTCTTTACTACTGAGCCACCAGGGAAGCTCAGTTTATTCTAAGTAAGTAAACTTATGTGGGAAAAACAAACAAGAAACCACCACACACTGACTGTTAAGTGGTTTGGCCTTGAAGTGGTCCAAGCCAGCTCAGAATAAGGCTTCATCACATGGCTTGATTCCCATGCCTTTCTATAATAGGTATACAGAAAGAGGGGAATTCTAAATGTTGCTGGGTACCATTGCAGGAGATATAGGCAACACGGGTTTGATCCTTGGGTCGGAAAGATCCCCTGGAGAAGGAAATGGCAACCCACTCCAGTATTCTTGCCTGGAAAATTCCATGGACAGGGGAGCCTGGTGGGCCACAAGCCATGGAATTGCAAAAGAGTTGGGCACAACTTAGCGACTAAGCACACACACACACACACACACACACACACGTCTATCACAGATGTGGTGGATTATTTTTCAATCTCTTGAAGTAAAAGTAATAGTCTTCTATAATAAGGGTGTTCATAATCCAGTGTTATAAATATAACAATATTTTCTAATATTACTTTATACTTTTTAATTTGTATGAAACTATGCTGTTTTGGATTTATGACTCAACAAATATTCACTCTTCTTTCCTTCTACAGTAAGCAAGATTTACTATCCTGACCCATTAATTTCAAATATAGGAAATGACTTGGGTTTGATCTCTGGGTCAGGAAGATCCCTGGAGAAGGAAATGTCAATCCAATTCAGTATTCCTGCCTGGGAAATCCCATGGACAAGGGAGCCTGGCAGGCTACAGTCCATGGAGTCACAAAGAGTCAGACATGACTGACCAACTAGTATTTATTTACTTACTTAGATTTCTAAAACCAGCCTGCAGTGTGAAGTAGTACTACCCCTCTGAGTCCATCTTAGAGAAGCCAAACATCACTGACCTGCAGAGTAATGAGTATAATGCAAATGTGTGTTTTTATAGGCCACTGGGTACGGGGTCATTTGTAATACAGTTATTTTATATCAATAGTCAATTAATACAACATCCAGACCTGAGCATCATTTTTGCTATTGTCCACAGATGCCATTTTCCCCTATCAACATAACTGACTCTGTTTATTAATTAAACAAACATCAGGGATGCACAATGAAGGCTCATATTTAGGAGGAAAATCGACATGGACAGTGTTGCAGTTTTTATGGCCACTTTTTATATTTACCAAAAGAGGGATAAAGATGCACAATCTTCCTATTAAAAAGCTATGTCAGTGTGCCAGTTGGCGGGAAGCCATGATTTAAGGGAATAGTAATGAATGAGGTGGAAGTAAATGGCCACCATCTGGGTAAAGCTCAAGTGAGCTTGTTTGGACAAGGCTCCAGGGTCAAGTAAATGAAGCGGACTTTAATTTCAAGATGCAGCTGTGAGTGAATAATTCTCCACCCCTTCAAGACACTGCAGGTGTGGGAAGTTGGCAATATGTTTTCAAATTGGGTGGGATGCAGTTGTGTCTTGAAGGCGCTGGCAGTTGTCATGTCTGAAGAACCATGTGAAGTGGCCCCTGGGCCAGCATCAAGAAATGGGGAGGTATTATTAGAGCTTGCTTGAACCAAAAGAAACAGCATGGGGGTTACACTAGGAAGGTGTGTTTCTGCAGGGCTTATTAGAACATGCTGATTTCCTTTTCCTCTGCAACCTGGATTACTAAGAGTGATACTTTATTGAAACGCCTGAATTGCTAGGGTTTTGTTGCTAAGTGCTTAAATTGGTGGAGAAAACATAGCTAAACATAAGGATCCTGGTGATTAATGTTTCCCTCTTGGGCAATTGGGCTGTATGCATTCTGAAACAACTTAGGTTGCTAGAATAAACTGAATAATTTTTAAAAGGAAGCAGACATTGTGTTTAAAAAAAGAATCAAGAGGGAAAAATTGGGTCCAGGACCACCCTATGCTAGAATTCATATCTGGAGCATTTGACTTTGTGATTTCTGATTGTGTCCTACTGTGTGATCCAGGCAGACTAATAATCTGCTCAGGAAAAAAAACTAAACAAAACAAAACAGTAAATGGCTTAAAAGAAAACATCTGTGTACCCACATAGTCCATGTTCACAACAGTGGCTAACTAGACTGCACATGGGGGATAGGTAATAAATGATTAATACACAGCAGCTAATAATGTGATTTACCACACTCCAAATTTCAGGAAATTATTTCTAAAATTTGACAATATAGATAAAGTAAGCACTTGGTGAGGAATAATGCATTTCTTTTGTCTAAGGCAGGAGATGTCTTTCTATGAGACTAGGTGGGATGGGGGCTGTTGATAAAGGGCAGTCCCCCCTGAAATCCTTGAGTAGGAGGGATCAGGGAGCTGCCAGGTCAGTTACAAAATTTTTAGGAATCAAGGGCAAAGCTACACAGTTTGTCTACAACCCAGGCAGATGAGACACATAGGAGAAGGGTGACAAATATTTATCAAGCAAAAATACTTGATATAGGAATTCATGAAAGGCCTGAACATACAATTTAAATAAATGAGATTACATTAATAAGCTTTCCCAATATGTCCAAGCATGTCTTTGTGAAACCTTTCTCCCTACCCTGCTGGTACTGTCTGCTTCCCTCAGAGCATCTTGCACTGGATTAGGATTTTGTGTGAAGCTATGTCTTGATCTCTGGAATTACAGTTCCTACCAGGCAGGAGTCATGTTTCATTCTTCTCTGCCTTCTCAATGATTTTAGCACAATGCTTTTGCTATACTGTATGTACTTAGGGCATGCTTGTGGATTTGAAGGGAATGAAACATATCAGTACTTAATGATGTTAAACAAGATTTACAGACTTATCATATTAGAGATCAACAGTCATGGCAGCCAACGTGACCATGGGTAGGGAGAGAGAAGTCCATGTTGGTGCTTTGTATCTGTGCAAATTGGTTTAATCTCTTCTGGAAAAATTGACAATGCATATTATGACATACTGGGGTGTCATGTGTGGTAAAGAATGTTTCAGTGGTAAAGAATCTGCCTGCCAGTGCAGGAGAGGCAGGAGACATGGGTTTGATTATCAGATCAGGAAGATCCCCTGGAACAGAAAATGCAACCCACTCCAGTATTCTTGCCTAGAAAATTCCATGGACAGAGGAGCCTCTTGGGCTACAGTCCTTGGGATCGCAGAGTAGGACAAGAGTAACTGAGCATCCATGCTTTATGACACGTGAAAATAGGCAGATTCACTAGATTAGTAATACTGTTTCTTGGAGAACATCCTAAAGAAATCATCCAAAGAAGAAAAAAATTTTGCAAAAAAGTAGATACTGAGTATACCTTCTAAAAGTAGAAGTATAAATTAGTTGCATTGCTTTAATTGGGGAGTTTCAGTTCACTTCAGTCCAGTCGCTCAGTCGTGTCTGACTCTTTGTGACCCCATGAATCACAGCACACCAGGCCTCCCTGTCCATCACCATCTCCCGGAGTTCACTCAGACTCACGTCCATCGAGTCAGTGATGCCATCAAGCCATCTCATCCTTGGTCGTCCCCTTCTACTCCTGCCGTCAATCCCTCCCAGCATCAGAGTCTTTTCCAATGAGTCAACTCTTCGCATGAGGTGGCCAAAGTACTGGAGGTTCAGCTTTAGCATCATCCCCTCCAAAGAAATCCCAGGGCTGATCTCCTTCAGAATGGACTGGTTGGATCTCCTTGCAGTCCAAGGGACTCTCAAGAGTCTTCTCCAACACCACAGTTCGAAAGCATCAATTCTTTGGTGCTCAGCCTTCTTCACAGTCCAACTCTCACATCCATACATGACTACTGAAAAAACCATAGCCTTGACTAGACGGAGCTTAGTCGGCAATGTCTCTGCTTTTGAATATGCTATCTAGGTTGGTCATAACTTTTTTTCCAAGGAGTAAGCGTCTTTTAATTTCATGGCTGCAGTCACCATCCGCAGTGATTTTGGAGCCCCCCCAAAAATAAAGTCTGACACTGTTTCCACTGTATCCCCATCTATTTCCCATGAAGTGATGGGACCAGGTGCCATGATCTTTGTGTTCTGAATGTTGAGCTTTAAGCNCTCTGAGAAAGACAGTTGTTTAGCAAGGGGACCTTATTTGTGAATGGAGGAGCTTGAGGCTATGCTATTTGAGGCTGTCAGATTTTAACAGATATCAAAGAAGCAATTTATACTGAATCCTAGTTCTAAGCCTTACACTATACAGATAGTTTGTACATATAAATCTTAGACTATACAGATAACAACTGTGTCAGTACAAAAGAACAATCATAAAAATTGTATTCACAGTAGGGACAATATCAGATGAGTTAGTTGGTCAGAGCAGGATGCTTTTAACTTCTTGAATCATCTCTAAAGCTTTGCAGTTGTAAAATGGTCATGTTTGGGACTTTGGGACTGGAAACTGAACTTCTGTGTTTACCATGTTCTAAGAGGACTGAGTGAAGTGAAGAAAGCGAAAGTCACTTAGTTGTGTCTGACTCTTTGTGACTGCCTGGACTATACTGTCCATGGGACTCTCCAGGCCAGAGTGCTGGAATTGCTGTGCCTTTCTCCGGGGGATGTTCCCAACCCAGGGATAAGTAAAGAATGGTTAAATCCACACTAGAATCACTAGTGAGCCTCACTTTGCACTTCGGAGAGTTTAATTTAGATTTCCTATCAGATAAATAACCTGTTTCATGTGTCTTACTTCCTTTATTTTTATGGTGGTGGTAGAACTTGTGTGCTGCCCTTCCATTGACATTAAAATTGTGTTTCCATTGGCACTATAATGGCTCAGGCATTGACACAGTGCTGGCTCCTGTGGGGCCACTATAAGACTATGTCTATGAAAGTATATGAGATACTTCACTGACATTTTAACAGCTCCTATACTTGCAAAGAGGAGGCGATGGCTTCTCTGGGGCTTCTGCTAGGGCATTGAAAGCACAGGTGGTCCCCGTATTGCAGCAGAGCTTGCAATGATACTCCTGTAAACTTTTTTTCAAATGCTTGCGCCTAAGTCTTACCTCCAGATATTGATTTATTTGGTCTACAGTTGAGCTAAGTTTCCTGTCATTACTTTGTTTGTTTTGTGTGTGCCTCTGTGTGTGTGTGTGTGTGTGTGTGTGTGTGTGACAAAAATAGGCCCTAGACATGAAGCTGAATGCAAAGCAGACAAAGGGCAAGAATAAGAGAAAATAGATACTGAATCATCCGTGAAATGAAAGTTTCAAGAAAGTCTCAATGAGGTTAAAGATGGTCACAACAGAAACACTAACCAGTGCTTCTCAAATTTAATATGCATACAAATTACCCAAGGATATTGTTNCTTTAATTATGTAAAATTGTGAAATACATAATGACTGAAGGCAGTATGTTACAGGAAAAATTGAAATATTTTATTGACAAAATTTTTGTTATGATTTCCAAGTTGTATGAAACCTACAGTTTCACTATGATAAAAATAATTCAATATAAATTAAAATATATTTTGTATTTTCCACATAATACTAAGCATTCTGCTAACTCTGGTGCTTCTGTCCTGAAGTAGCTTACTCTATAATAAGAAATTGATACATGTCAAAATGATACAACATATTAATTACTATGTACTATAGTTTTGCACAGGTGCAGCTTAGGGGTGGGGTAACGATGGATTCTAAAGATAGGTGGAAGGATGGAGGTGATAAATAGAATGAAATTGCCAAAGAGGTAGTAAATGAACTAAGTCTAAAAAGAAAAATAATTTTTCAAGGCAGACAGAAGTTAGGGGTTGTGTTCCAGGCAGAGGGACTACAGTTTGGAGGGAGAAATATAATAATGAATTCAAGTAGAGTGTGGAAGATGATATGGCAATGCTATGGCAGGAATAAGTCTTGGGTTGCAGAGTTAACCTTAGAGATAATGTGAAGTCAGTGAAGTGCTCTGAAAGGGGGCATGCTCTATATTCCTTTATGAGTTGGTCATTTAGGTTTGGCCACAAGAGGAGGGGCTCAGGTACGAAGTTTACTATCCTCACAGGTCCTGAAGACAGGAGGCACACACCACGCCACGTAGGGACTCATGGAGAAGACTTCTGAGCATCCTTAGGAAGCAGAAAACAGGGCCTCGGAAAAAGCTTTGGATGAAAGGTTTTTTTTGTTTGTTTGTTTGTTTTTTCCTTACTGAAGTTTTGTGGGAAAGGCAAGGAAAGAAAAGGTAAACTGTTTAGGACTGGCTAAATTTGAACAGTCTCAGCAAGACAGGAGGTCCCTAACTGCTAGGTTCCTGGCTCTGTGATGACTAAGGCAGAAGCATTGCCTCTATCTGGGGTGTATGGACCAGAGAGAAGGGGTAAGGCTCTGCACTGGTTAGTCTGCATATCAAAGACGTTCTAGAATGGGTTCTTTGCTCTGAGAACTGACTTGCCCAGGGAGAGACAATCTCTACTCAACCAAAAATGTTTAGACATCAAAACATCATAATATGCAGAAAATTAAATATCTATAATACAGAGAATAAATAGATTTAGACAAAAAAGAAGACATATTCTTATAATTTATTGATAAACAATGGATCTGAGTTCCTGTTCTCAGATTTCTTTGTATGACATCATCATTGACTCTGTACCTAAGACTCAAATGACACTGGCACTTGTTTAATGTCACTAAAAGAAATAGTTTCCACCTTCTCCTTTAAAGTAAAATATATTTTTTCATGTTTTAAAAGTAATCCTGGATGTAAAGGAAATTGTTATTTTTAACAGAAAAGAAAGGGGGTAATATATAGTTCCAATAAGACTGTACTTTGCATTTAACATCTGCATTTGGATGTCAATTATATGAGCCAATCATTTAACAATCCAGTAAAAATCAGTCTCAATGAACAATGATTTTAAAAAACATGGACTCTAGGAGAAATGGTCTGAGCTTTGCCCTACTGAGTCAAAGGGCTCAAATAACATAGAATATAAGTTGAGAATTTATCCTCAGGGAATTAAACCAACATTGTTGTATTCTACTGACATTATTTCCTATCTTCTTCAAACAACACACAGAGAAAACATTTTAAGCTCTCATTTTCCATACAGGAAAGCTGCATTTCAGAGGGGCTAAACTTTCGGAATTGTACTCTAATCTCCTTAAACTATCAATACAGAAAACACTCTAGGGCATATGTGCCTCGAATATCAAGCGTATATATATATTAATAGCACTGTCATTGGAGATGCACACACAACTCAGATCATTGAATGAACAAAAAATTATGAGGTGCATGTACTGCTCCAGAACCTGGGGAAAAGCAGATGGATCAAACCTGTGCTCAGGCTCTCCCTCATTGGTCCAGTGGTAAAGAATCTGCCTTCCAGTTCAGGGGACCTGGGTTGGATCTCTCTTCGGGGAACTAAGATCTCCCACATGCGGCAGAGCAGTTAAAGCCCACATGTTACAGCTAGGGAAGACTGCATGCTTCCAGGAAGACCCAGCGCAGCAAAAATGAAAAGAAAGAAAGAAAGGAAATTATTAAAAAACCAAAACTGTGCTTGCAGACTTCTTGGTCTAATGAAGTGACTGATATGTAAATAAATGGTTGAAATATCTTGATAAGGATAACTGAAATAATGTCATACCAGCTTTGATACAATTATTTGTGATGGACCAATACTGTCCAGATAAGAGTCGTGATTTCTGCTTGAAGGATGGAGAGAGATCAGAACACATTTGAAGAGGAAGTCTTACCCAAGCAGATTCATCCATAGTCTCTTTAATATCAATTAGCACTGCTGATATATATGGCCTTAATGAGTACCATGTATCTAGCCTCTTTCTCTTTGTCAGCACTGAAGGTGAAGGTGAAGTCGCTCAGTCGTGTCCGATTCTTTGCGAATCCCCCGGGCATTAGTCAAGTGAAAACATCACCTTCTCTGATGAAAAGGTGGTCCCTTTACTGAGTGAGATTAGTTCATATGAGCTGACAATCCGTCACTCTGCATCCATTTTAGGAATGGCTAGAAATTATTCTGTTGGGAGAAGCTTGGATGAAGAATTGGTTTGGGGATGCTGGTGCCTGCCCCTCACAACCAGGCATCCCTTTTCAAATCTGGGTTGCCATAACAACCAGATAGCACTTTTGGTCCCCAACACAACAGACTCCTTTATAGTGATGATTATTATTAGTCAGTTTGCACTCCAGGAAGAAATTTGATTTACTTTCCCTGAGGAAACCCACCATATGACATGCAAAATGTCAGAGAGAGAATAGTACAAACTGGAAGTATGGACATACTATGAAATAAAGCATGTGTGGGAAAATATGCTTCGTGAACCCTTTTATATTTTTAAATGAAAAGTTGTCAGATTATTCAGCCTGAAGTGTGATGTTAACTGTGTCATGTTTGTGAGCTACATAATAGTTATTATGAAGGCAGAGCTTGTAGATTATCTATTACAGGGTATTTGATCAAATATGACACTTGAAAACTTTGAATGCGCATGAGTTTTTGACACTATTCTGTAGGCCTAGAGATTGAACCTGAGAATATATTAAAAATGAGGTGTTTCCTGTAGTACACCAGTCAGAATGAAACATATACTTCTGTTCCTTTGCAACAATTTAAGAATGGGAGGAAGCAATTTCACTCCCAGAATACAAATGATCACAATAACTATGAATAAGGTATCCTGTCCCAACTGTGCTGCTTATGAAAAGTACAAATTTAAGCAGTTTCCTTTGCACTCAAACTTAGCCAAACCATTATTTTAACCTTTAATGAGATCTGACCTTCCAGCCAATTCAATAGAAGAAAACTTTTGGGATCTCTTGTGTGCAAAAAAATTGCATCTGCAGTACAAGCCAACTATTTCTTTGTGGCATGTTTATCAGTAATGTGCCCCTGCCCAGCAAAATTGTGTCCTTGAACCAGGGATATAAAATGATACTATTAAGGAGCCGAGCCAAGTCTGGTCAAAGAAAGCCATTTATTTTCACTGACCCAGCTGGTCAAGTGAATTTAGGTTCAGCAGCTTGGCTCACTTGAGAATCAAGCACTGCCATCATGCCTGTAATTACAGCATGAAAGTGATTTCCAGAAATGAATGTCGAAAAAGAAACAGACTTTCCCTGGCAATGTTATACTTCAGGACAGGATAGCTGGCAAGGTGAATAGGAGACATGTATTTTCATGTGATTCATATACTAAAAACACTGTCTATTTGTATCCATCAGATTTTTACATAACACACCACCCTCACACATTGACATGATAAACATTATTTATCCAAAAATTCGTGAATTGACTGGGTGATTCAGTTCCCTGGTGGCTCAGATGGTAAAGAATCTGTCTGCAATGCCAGAAACCCAGGTTCAGTCCCTGGATTCAGAAGATCCCCTGGCGAAAGGAATAGGTACCCACTGCAGCATTCTTGCCTGGAGAATCCCATGGAAAGAGAAGCCTGGTGGGCTACAGTCCATGGGGTCGCAGAGTCGAACACAACTGACTCACAGTACACTTTCATTTTCTTCTAGTTTAGGCTAGCTGACCTGGGGCTGGATAATCTAAAACTGTTGTGCTTAAATATCTGGGCCTTCAACTGGAACTGCTTGGATGGCTAAGATGGATGGAGCCTTTCTCCATGTGACTTATCATCTAGCAGGAAGGCTGGCTAGACTTTCCTCATATGGTCTTTGAAGGGTTCCCAGCATTAGGCTGGGCAAGCTCCAATGTAGAACAATTTCCAACTTCTGCCTAAATCATGTTTATGACTATTAAGCTGGCAGATACAAGTCATATCACCAAATCAAAGTTGGAAGGATGGAGAAATGCACAACTTCTTGATGAGTGGTCCAGCCTTCTTGGAGAAGGAAATGGTAACCCACTCCAGTATTCTTGCCTGGAAAATCCCATGGATAGAGGAACCTGGTAGGCTACAGTCCATGGGGGCAAAGAGTTGGACATGACTGAGTGACTTCACTTTCACTTTCACCATACTTGAGGATTACAAAATTACTGATGTGTTTTAGCATATATTACTTTAGAGTTCCATATGATTTTTTTCTTGTAAAGAAGGTAAACATTTCCAAATGCATTTAAAGGTGAAGACAGTAGCAACAAGTTAATCAAGGTTAGACACATAATTATAGCTGCTTCTATAAAATCTCAATTCATGATGTGAAACTTGTACAACTGAATAGTAGAATTAATTGGGTTTACCTTCTCTTTATTTGGTTTTATTGTTCTCTGCGACATAAAATATTTCTATGGTTTGATCTGTGTCTACCACAAAAGGCTGTTTGGACAGGCTGTGAAAATATTTAAAATGAAAAATTTTCTTGCCTCAATCTGAGAATATCATCAAATATTTACTATTATTTTCATCAAGCTATTATACTCATNTTATAGCTGCTTCTATAAAATCTCAATTCATGATGTGAAACTTGTACAACTGAATAGTAGAATTAATTGGGTTTACCTTCTCTTTATTTGGTTTTATTGTTCTCTGCGACATAAAATATTTCTATGGTTTGATCTGTGTCTACCACAAAAGGCTGTTTGGACAGGCTGTGAAAATATTTAAAATGAAAAATTTTCTTGCCTCAATCTGAGAATATCATCAAATATTTACTATTATTTTCATCAAGCTATTATACTCATAAGAGATTTAAGAGTATATATTAGGAGGTGGTAGGATTTTTTAAAAAGGTCATCTAGTGTTTAAGTCATCTATTCTATATTTTAAAATCACCTTAAATTTACTAGTTCAAAACAACAATCATTTGCTATTTCTTTGATTCAGAATATAAAAATGATTCAACTACAAAGTTCCAGGTCAGAATCTTTGATAAGATTGTGTTTAGAATATGGTAGGGCTGGATTCATTTCAAAAGGTACTCATCTGACATGTCTGAAACCTGCACTAGGAAACTTAAGCAGCTGGGAGCTAAAACAACTTTGGGTCCTCCAGCATTTCTCTTTCTTTGTGTGGTTTCTTTATAGACTCCCTCCAGCATGGTACCATTGGAGTGGCTAGATTTCTTATAGGAAAGTTCAGGGAGCCAAAGGGATGTGTCCCAATAGAGAGACAGATGGAAAGTACATCATCTCTTCTAATCTAACATTGCCATTGTCACAGCATCACTTTCTGTATGTTCTATTAGAAAGGCAGTTGCAGAAGTCCAACCAATTTTAAGGAGCAAGGACATAGACCCCAAACCAGGGCATTTTAAAGTGAAACTTTTAGTCAATTTTGCTAAAATATGATCTAACACATCTAGGGAAACTTTAAAATTTGCAGCATGAATCTTCAATAGTATCCATTTTAACTTTTCTTGCANGTAGAGACCAGAACTGGAGAATAGCAGCTGGCATGTAAGGACAAAGGTATGGGAGGAAGAGATTGGCTTCTGAAGCAGTCAACACTTTAGGAAAAAACATGGAGGATAGTGTTCACAAGTATCTTAAGTATTTCACAAGTATTTCTCAAGTATCTTAAGCAAGTATGTCAGAGAAAGGGCATGTTAAAAGTTTTAGGAATAGAGTCTTTCATTGTCTGATATTACTTGGCAATTTTCCAGGGAGTCAGCTACTGCTGAGTCAAATGTACTTTCTTTCCTAACCCTTCTTCCTTCTCCTTTTTGGGGTTAATGGATAGTTCACCTCTGCAAGGGGCTCTGGAATGGACATGGGACAGACCACAGACCTTTATTTTTTCCTGAGCTGCAAGTCTAGAGAGGCATTTCAAAACACTGGGGTCACTGTAACCAGATTAAAAGCCCAGATGAATCATTACTTTTCTGGGAGTGAGGCATAAGGAGGAGTCTTTCAGCAACTTTAATCTTTTTAAAACATTTGTGATCCTTGGAAAAGGAAAGACTGCTAAGCAGGGAAGGGCTTTTGACTCATGTACTGAGGAAGCAGGACTCTGGTGGTTATTAGTGACTTTGTTATATAACAGAAGGGAGGAAAGGAGGAACAAACTGAACTACGCTGTTAAGTATAAAAGGGCATTCAATGATCTATGAAGCAGAAGAATGCAACTAGAGAATTACTGCTCTTTGGGGCGACTAGAGGAGAGAAGCCTCCTATGCAGTAGAACAGCAATGATGAAGACAGAATCAACACNTACTGGCACAAAGACAGAAATATAGACCAATGGAACAAAATAGAAAGCCCTGAGATAAATCCACACACTTATGGACACCTTATCTTCGACAAAGGAGGCAAGAACATACAATGGAATAAAGCTAGTCTCTTTAACAGGTGGTGCTGGGAAAACTGGTCAACCACATGTTTTCTGTTTTTCTGAAGTAAGGAGCAACTCATCTCAATCCACAAAGCCATAAACTAACATCAAATTGGAGAATCAAAGTGTGCTCAGTTCCCTGTAGTACAGCACACCTGTTCTGAGCTTTTACAGTGTCGATGCAAAAGTATGAGTGACTGGTATATGTCTTCCAGGCACTTCGCTTGAGACTGAGATTAAAAGAAAACAATGTGTGACACAGTCCTTACACTTGCATAACTGACTATCTATTATATGAGGCCTGAATTTTTCTTTCAAAACAGTGTGTGGAGAAAACCAGTCAGACTTTTCTAGAAGAATTTAGAGAAATGAGGATGATACTACTTCATATTGAAGGTAAGTTATAGGCTTAAAGTGCGTGCTTAGTTTGTCCACATAAATTAAGTTAGGAAGGGCATCTAAGACAAAAAAGAGCATGAACTGATGCATGGAGCCAGAAAAGAGACTGGAATATACGGGGTCTGTAAGTGCTACAAGTGATACAACACTGAGACTTTAGAATGTGTGGTAGGACGGCAGTTCCCAGCCTTCTTGGCACCAGGGACTGGCTTTGTGGAGGACAATTTTTCCATGGCCTGGGGTCAGGGGAGATGGTTTCAGGATGATTCAAGCACATTACGCTTATTGTGCATTTTGTTTCTATTTTTAGTATATCAGCTCCCCCGAGATCATGCGGCATTAGATCCTCAAGGTTGGGAACCCCAGGGGTAGGATATAGGAGGGGTCAAAAGGCGAAAGACTTGCTGCTGGCTCTTCCAAAATCTTGGATTTCAGGATTCTAGTCTATAAATTCTGTGTGTCCAAGTTTTGCATTTTGGATGTGCCAATTTAGTCTTCATGTCTAAGGAAAGGAGAAATAATTAGAAATCTCCTATAATGATCCAGGTGAACAATTAGGATATGATATAAGGAAGTAAAAGTGAATGGCTTTTAGACGTATGTAAGGGGATGCCTTGCCCATACGTAGTAGCTGATTTAATTTAAAAGATGAAGGATAGCTGAATGCCTGCCCAGGACTATGCCTGTGACGAGGACATTAAGAGAACACTAGAGTCTGCATGGCTGGCAAGACTTGGCAGCCAGACCAGAGGATCAATCGCAGAGCAGCAGTAGTTGCTAGCATGGCAATGTGGCAACAGCTAAGAACCAAATTTGATGTCAAAGAGTACCTGCATGGAAAGATGGTAACTAAGGGCTAGACAGGCCATATTATCTCTTCAGGCCATATTCACTTCCTGTCCCAAACCCACAAAATATGTCCAGCTATTCTGAGACATTTGAGGGGATAATACAATACAAACAAATAAAACCCCAAATTGGCTCTCTTGATCTAGAAATGACCTTAAGTGTCTGCTTCCTGATAGAAAAGGAGCAAAGATATTTTAAGCTAACTTAAAATTAAAAATTAGTGTCTCCCACAGTGTAAATGGCAACCCACTCCAGTGTTCTTGCCTGGAAAATTCCAGGGACGGAGGAGCCTGGTGGGCTGCCGTTTATGGGGTCGCACAGTCGGCCATGACTGAAGTGACTTAGCAGCAGCAGCAACAGTGTCCAAAAAAAAGTAAGTTTCAGATTATTAAATTTAGGAAACTAAACAGTGAATCACTGATATTTCAGAACTCTGGGCAAGAAATTACCAAGAGAGAGAAGGGGCATTGAGGTGCATCCTCTGTGTGTTTCAAGTTTGACCATCTTCAGTGTTTGACTTATTCTGACCCACAGAATCAGAATCAATACAGAGAGTGTTCTGAAGTGCAGTTTTCCAGGCCCCAACCTAGAGCAAAGCATTTACTATTTCTGACAATGGGTCAGTTTCCTGCCTTTAAACTTGCTTCCCTGTGAGTCTTAAGCTCACCTGAGATTAGAACTACTGAAGCTACTCTTCACACACCCAAAACAGCACCTGCAGGCATCACTTAAAACCCACAGGGCACTTGAACTTGAATCAAAGAATTGCTGCAGGCTGTCCTTTCTTCATCCACATGAATGTCCTCATGAATCATCTCTCTTACCTCCCTGCCCAAATCTCCTATTCCCTCTTTCTCCTCTCGTGTAACTCAGTTTTATTTTGGTAACTAAACTTTCTTTCTCTGCCTCATTCTCACCTGGCAATTCTGGAACAGTTCCATGAGCGAAAAACAACATATACTAAGATTATGCCAGAGCACAGCCTTCTCAAACCCCCTTAATATGTCCTTCTTGCTTTTGTAAATCAAAGAAGAAATTTTGCTTTTAATACAAAATTTTTATGATTTGACTGGATACACAAGCATCAATTTAAAATGGGATTACAATTCCTATACTAAAAAAGTAGCATATGAATAGGAGGAAATATTTGGCTTCCAGTCTCAACTAGACTGTGAGAGAACACAATGACCAGTTATGTTACCTTCAGGATTAACTTGGGTTCTCTAGTATTTGTACTTATCCTTAAAGATGGACTAATGCAGGATTTCTTGACTTTGACACTGTTGGAATTTGGAGCTAGGAGTCTTTATAAAGTGAGGGGCAGGTAGAAGGTGTTCTCTTTATTGTAAGACGTTCTGATAACCAAAATCATCTCCAGGCATTGCCAAATATCCCCTGGGGAGAGGGTAGGGTGCGAAAAATTGTCCCCAGTACAGAGCCAGACACTGATTAAAGGTACCCATTCCACAAACTCCTTGAGAGATTGCATGAGATAATGTATTAATTTCATGTGCTATAAAATTCTAACAGTTTTGGGACTTTCCTAATGGTCCAGTGGCTAAGAATCCATGTTCTCAGTGCAGGGGGCCTGGTTTTGATCCCTGGTCAGGGGACTAGAGTCCACAAGCTACAAGTAAGAGTTTGCATTACATGCAGCAACTAATAGTTGGCATGCCACAACTAAATATTCCATGTGCTGCAACTCAAGACCTGGCACAGCCAAAGAAACAAATGAAAATAAATACATTTTAAGATTTTTAAAAATTTGAGTTTTCATAATCTGGGAGTTAGTTTTAAGATGCTCAAGAATTTGATCCTGTTTAAAACTAAGCTGTTTATATAGTTCAAGCTATTTGATCATTATAAGAGATATTGGTAATAATGATATTTAAGGATGCAGATCAAAGAGCTACCCAAATGTGAATTTAAGCACACTATGACCTTTGCCAGTGTTATGAGCAGAGAGGGCAAACTAAAGACTTGCACCATCCTGAGTAATACCCCAGCACTCATCTGAGAAGGATGCATTCGATCAAATATTTTATACTTTCACAAATGCATATCCTTCAGAATCAGGCACTAGTCAGCTTTTATGTTTCAACAATAGGAACAGATTTTAAATGAGCAGTCTTGTAATATTACTCAGTAAAACAAATGCTGGAAGTCTGTGCTTTTAAACTTGTCATTCCCACTTTAAAATACTGCAGCTGAAATAGCTAAGCAACTTGAACAAACCCAAAATCCTATAAGGAGTTTATTTCAAGAGAAATTATATTTTAGTTTCCATCCACTTATTTTTATAAATTATTCTTCCCTTCTAAACTCATTAGAGTTTCTCCATCTCTCTCCTTCCATCCCTCCTTCTCTCTCTCTCTTTGTGGCCTTTAACCCATGCTCATATTTGCTACTCTGCCTTTTTGCAGCTGTATGTCTGTAAAGAAGTTACCATATGAAATCTCAGATTATTCATCTACAATGTGCAGACTTCAGAGTCTTCACTGAAATATAGTTGTGAGGGCTGAATGTGAAACAATATTTATACAGAATAAAACACTATATATTTTTTTAAATGTTAATTTCTCTCCTCCTCTCATTCTTTTTTCTCCTGGTCTCTGAAGAATAACTTGCCTGTTTTTTCTCCAGGTAAGTGAGAAGGTACCTTTTCATAATTTATCTGTAGCTCTCTTTCCTAAATTCACCTAAGAGTTATACTGCTCTGAAGGTAGGGAGACTTATCCATTACAAAAGAAATCTATAAAAATATGGATTGGAATTTCCACCGAGGAAAAATTATTTTAATCCATGCTTAGGGCAGCAATGCCTCACAGTTAGTCAGGCTTCTCTAGCAACAGAACCTGAGATAGAGACTTCTATCAGAGCACTCTGGTGGGAAGTGTGGTTTCACAGGCCAGGAGGAAATGTAGCCAGAAGGAGGGAAAGACAATCCAATAAACTTCCTGGGGAGCAAAATTCATTTCAGGACCATCTTTTCTCTTGATGGGTGGGGAATAGAAGCTCCTTTTCTCCTTTGATGGAAGTTCTACACAATGCTATTGTGTTTATTAGCACACGTATGAGTACCAAAGAGGGTCCTGCGACATTACACAGTGCAGCAACAACACAGATGTTAAGACACATACATGAACTTGATTGGAGACCCTGGCACTGCTCACTTTAACAACAGCTGGCATGAGAAAGAGGTGAGACCAGGAGAATCTTCAATGTGCATAAGTAGTGTTCATCATAGTGTCAATGTCAAGACTTACTTGTCAGTATATCAGTACAACCTGTAGATGCTATGGTTCTACTATATGGAGTGCTATGGTATACTCTGGGATTAATGCAGTAACCAAGAGAGAGATATCTTTTGGTCTATCTTACAATCTAGGAAAAGGTGATAGCTAATATTCAGTGCTAATGGGGTTTGACAATGGCAGCTCAGCATTCTTCATTCTGTTGCTGATCACTGTGCAAACAGATCATAAATATCAAAATATAATTATTATTTACAGTAGATGTTTCTTGGGGCATCACCAAGATGTTTCTTGGAAAAGAAACAGTAGGTACAAAATTGGGTAGAAAAAGAAGCCTAAGAAGCAAAAATCAGGGGGAAGGGGAAGCCATACCAAAGCAATGGACGCTTTTGTAGCTTGATTCTAGCTAATATCTGACTGGAGATTCAGAAATCTTTTTCCATACGTAAGTTTTCCCTTCTGCTAGTAGGTCACTTTTTTTTTTTTTTTTTTTTTNAAGGGGAAGCCATACCAAAGCAATGGACGCTTTTGTAGCTTGATTCTAGCTAATATCTGACTGGAGATTCAGAAATCTTTTTCCATACGTAAGTTTTCCCTTCTGCTAGTAGGTCACTTTTTTTTTTTTTTTTTTTTTGAGATGACCTCATGTCCTATGCCTGGTTCACAGTTTTGTATGGTTTATCACATATCAGAATCACTTCAGCCTAAGCCTGGAGACTCCTGTCCACAACTAGAAACCTTCTTCTAGGTGGTCATTTACGGTCGCTTTGCACAGTGATCCCTGCACCAGCTCTTCACTACTTGGCCTGCTGCATCCTCACGACGTGTTATGAACCTGGTCATTTTTCTTTACTGTCTGGTCAGAGAAACAGCTTTCTTGACTGTGCTGGTTATAATACTGAGATTCTGCAAATGTTCACCTACGTTGCCTCTCCTTCTGCAGTTCAGTTACTTTCAGAGTGATGGTAATGCAAGCCAAAACTGATAGTGAGTTTACTTTGAATTAGGCCTTTCATATGCCTTGTCTCATTAATTCTTCACAACTAAAATATGTCAGGTACATACCATCATTTCCACTATTCCCCTGAGGAGTAAAGTGACATAGATAAAATGACTAATCACTGGACACAGCCAGAACACATGAGGCTAGGATTTGTTTGTTGTGTTGACCCAAGGGCCATATTGCCACTTACATGGATTTTTACTTACTAACTAGTGGAATTATGTTTTAACATAGGCCTGGGGATGTTTTCCCAGATTATAAAGCCATATTTTATATCTCTTTCTCCCTTTGCATTGTTGAAACAACACCAAGAGGATTAGAATAATATTCTATCCACTTCCCACTAGTCCATCTCCTCCATAAATTACAGGTTATTTAACTACTATGCTGCTTNATTATCAAATCACAACAAGAAAAGGAAGGAATGGAAGTAAAGAAAAGGGAGAAGGGAGGGAAGGAAGTCAGTCATGCCAGGGAATATGAATTCAAGGATCTTGTCTTTGTTTTTTTCTCCCAAATATTTAGAAATGTAACCTTGGGTAAGTTACATTTCATCTCATCTCTGGGCTTCAGCTATGTCATTCTTAATGAGCAGATTGGGCTAATGTTTATTCTAATTTTAAATTCTAGGGACAAGGCAAAAAGTTAAACATAGAAATATCATTTCATGATCCAATATTCGTTATGCATAAGTTAATTTATTAATATTAGAGTTCATTAGTGAATACCAGAATTAATTAATGCAACAGAGATTATGAACTTGTACCAAATTTTGTTTGGTTTTGTAAGATATGCAACAAATCAGATCATCTACCAGTTAACATTTTGTTGCTGATCTTTCTTGCAGTACTGCCTAATGAAAAACAGCTAATTAATATGCTTCTAATAATTTACTGAACCATATCCCTGGCACTTAAAAGCAGCACTCACAAATAGCTGGAACCATGAGGCATGGGCATGCCTGTGACTTCCAATCTTCAGGGAAGATTGTGAATTACATATAGCGTCTAATGAATTATTTATAATGGTAAGAAATGAGCTGAAACATGCATACCAGCCATGGGGAAGAGTGAATTGTGATAGCACTGAAGCAATGGGCAGAATCTGGCTGCCAAGCCTACACTTTACTTTGGAGTTATTTGTAAGCAATTTGTGGCTTATTTTGGTTTTAGTCTTTTATTAAAAAAAAAAGTTAAGATAGCCCTTTTCAATTTCCTCTGGGTCTGTGATGGTCACTATTTTTTGGAAAAGAATGCCATTTTGCCCAATGTTCTCCACTTATTTTATCCATCGTGTATCTTTATCTCAATATAAATTTGATGTGATTCATTCCTGAATTGACAAATGGGGAACTATAACATATTTGTGTTAGAACTCTGGATAAAAATTTTTAAGCACAATTGTTACTTTTTACCCTATATCATATCTAAAATAGAAAATATCACATCTACTGTAAACTCTTCCTTTAGATCAAACACACACGAAGGACAGAAACTAAGATTTACCTTTGTGTTCTCCCATAATACCTTGACTTGCTCTTTTTTGCCGTGCACACATTATCCAGAAAATTTACTGAACCCATTGAGAAGATATGCTGCTGCTTATCTAAACAATAAAGATGCAGAAGTACATAGGCAGAAGAAATTATTCCTTTGGTGCAGTTATTCTGGGGGCACAGAGTAAAGGTTTGTTGAATAGCAGGAGCAAGTCTATTAATAACAAAAGATTTCAGCTCTATCCTGAGAACTAAAGGAAACTCCAAATGTCTTATTCCTTTCAAAGTCCTTAGGATATGACTAAATCGTCATTTTTTTGTTCATAACAAATATTTTCTTAAGTGCATTTACCCATTTTCATACCTATTTTAAAAATAAATCTAAAACATTCTTCAAATATGTATCTGTGCATGTATCTATGTATATGTATGTATTCTACTGCTAGGGCCCAGCCCACTGTGCCATGGGATGGGAACATAACTGAAAAATCAGTGAGATACAGCTCCTATTCTCAAAGTAGGGACATATATTTGGAAGATGTGATCCCAGAAGAGGAAATGGCAATATAATAGCCTTGGGGCAAAACCACAATAGGGAGCATAGCCAGGAAATTAGATTTCACTTTCAAACGATTTCAGTGTATCAGTCTTCAGGGGTCAGGGGAGATTGCAAAGCGCCTTGTGAACCATACAAGAGCCACGTTAGAGTTACTTGAGGGCCCTGCATAATTTGCATAAGGGAATGGCAAAATCACATTATTTTGGGAGAATTACTGGTATGTAACATTTCATGGTGGGCAATAGGTGGGGAAGATAGAGGTAGAGTATCCAGTTAGTAGCCCATTTAAATTGTACCAGTGAGAGATGATGTTCACCATCACAAGAAAAGTTTAGTGGCGAGAAATAGGGAGATAGAGACAGAGATAATTTTTTTGATATGGTAAAATATCAATAACATAAAATCAACCATTTTAACCATGTTTGGGTATATANAATTGTTACTTTTTACCCTATACAGTTATATACAAATCATATCTAAAATAGAAAATATCACATCTACTGTAAACTCTTCCTTTAGATCAAACACACACTAAGGACAGAAACTAAGATTTACCTTTGTGTTCTCCCATAATACCTTGCACTTGCTCTTTTTTGCCGTGCACACATTATCCAGAAAATTTACTGAACCCATTGAGAAGATATGCTGCTGCTTATCTAAACAATAAAGATGCAGAAGTACATAGGCAGAAGAAATTATTCCTTTGGTGCAGTTATTCTGGGGGCACAGAGTAAAGGTTTGTTGAATAGCAGGAGCAAGTCTATTAATAACAAAAGATTTCAGCTCTATCCTGAGAACTAAAGGAAACTCCAAATGTCTTATTCCTTCCAAAGTCCTTAGGATATGACTAAATCGTCATTTTTTTGTTCATAACAAATATTTTCTTAAGTGCATTTACCCATTTTCATACCTATTTTAAAAATAAATCTAAAACATTCTTCAAATATGTATCTGTGCATGTATCTATGTATATGTATGTATTCTACTGCTAGGGCCCAGCCCACTGTGCCATGGGATGGGAACATAACTGAAAAATCAGTGAGATACAGCTCCTATTCTCAAAGTAGGGACATATATTTGGAAGATGTGATCCCAGAAGAGGAAATGGCAATATAATAGCCTTGGGGCAAAACCACAATAGGGAGCATAGCCAGGAAATTAGATTTCACTTTCAAACGATTTCAGTGTATCAGTCTTCAGGGGTCAGGGGAGATTGTAAAGCGCCTTGTGAACCATACAAGAGCCACGTTAGAGTTACTTGAGGGCCCTGCATAATTTGCATAAGGGAATGGCAAAATCACATTATTTTGGGAGAATTACTGGTATGTAACATTTCATGGTGGGCAATAGGTGGGGAAGATAGAGGTAGAGTATACAGTTAGTAGCCCATTTAAATTGTACCAGTGAGAGATGATGTTCACCATCACAAGAAAAGTTCAGTGGCGAGAAATAGGGAGATAGAGACAGAGATAATTTTTTTTTGATATGGTAAAATATCCATAATATAAAATCAACAATTTTAACCATGTTTAACCGTAATTGTTGGAAGGTAGTTAGCTCGAGAAAGCCTGAAATCAGGGAGTCATATGTCATGCAATGCCAGCTGTTGCTTTCCCCGCCCCCCTCCTTTTTTTAAGTTAAAACAAAGCAAAACAGTTAATCTGTTCCCCCATTTTCACCCCTCACAGCCTCTGACAACTACCAGTCCAAGATCTCTGTATTTATGACTATATACCCATGTTTGGGTATATAGTTCAGTGGCATTAAGAAATTCAAATTGTTATACAACCATTGTGCTAAGTTGCTTCAGTCATGTCTGACTCTTTGTGACGCTATGGACTGTAGCCTACCAGGCTCCTCTATCCATGAAATTTGCCAGGAAAGAATATTGAAGCAGATTGCCATGCCCTCTTCCAGGGGATTTTCCCAGCCCAGGAATTGAGCCCGCATCTCTTTCATCTCCTGCACTGGCAGGTGGGTTCTTTACCACTAGTGCCACCTGGGTGGCCTATACAATTACCCCGTTATCTCCAGAAAATTTTCATCTTCCCAAACTGAAACTCTGTATCCATTAAATCATAACTCCCTACTCTTGCTTCCCTCTACTCTTGACAGCTATCATTCTACTTTCTGTCTGTATGACTACTCTAGGAACCTCACATTACAAGAATTATATAGTTTTATCTCTTGTGTCTGGTTTATTTCATTTAGCATAGCATGTTCAAGAACTACTTATCTTGTAACATGTGTCAGAATTTCATAAGCCAGAAAATATTTCCAAGTTTNAAGAATTATACAGTTTTATCTCTTGTGTCTGGTTTATTTCATTTAGCATAGCATGTTCAAGAACTACTTATCTTGTAACATGTGTCAGAATTTCATAAGCCAGAAAATATTTCCAAGTTTGTTCAATGGGAATTAACTATTGATCCAATATGGAGATTGAAGAAGAAAAGGAAGAAAAAATAAATAAATAACTGTATGGCTTCAGAATCTAGGAGATAAATAGTGTCATTCAAAGAGCTAGGATACCAGGGAGACAGAAGAGGCTGGTTTCAGAGCTGGAAGAGCTGTAATCAAATGTATTAATATCATAGATTGATTATTATTCTATTTAATAGTCTCATCATCTTATAGTATAGATACAGATATACTGTGATAGTTACCAGAATTTGCTGGAATAAAAACACCGCCTATGGTTGCAGTTACACAAGGCTTTTAGTATTTATCTCATTGTGGACTAAAATCTTTGCCTAAAATTTCTCTTTACATCTTTCTACTAGCTGACATGGTCTCCTGATACATAACCTGGAATGGGCTAGTCACTGCATATCATATCTCAGCCCAGAAGGCTTAGGAGAAGGCAAGCATGTGACCAAGGCAAGAGAAGTCAGGTTTTCCTCTGGGGCTTTTCTATTATTGCTGAGAAAAGCTGTCTTGACACATGAGTTCTAGATCTGGTTGTGTTCATTCCTGGCTTGTCCGCTGTCATGTTACATGCTATCGGAAGGCCTGACCACCGTAGGACACAGCGTGAAACCTCAGCATGTCAGTAACAGGAGAAAAACAAAAGGGAAAAAGAATACTAAGGCGAGAAGACATTAATGAAAGAAATCAGGGCAAAAGACTATACAAATAACTGGAAAGATATTCCATGCTTGTGAATTAGAAACAATATTTTTAAAATGTCCATACTACCTAAAACCATCTGTAGATTCAATGTAATCATATATGAAATGAGTCGCCAGCCCAAGATCAGTGCAGGATACTGGATGCTTAGGGCTGGTGCACTGGGACGACCCAGAGGGATGGTACAGGAAGGGAGGAGGGAGGGGGGTTTCAGGATGGGGAACACGTGTATACCTGTGGCAGATTCATGTTGATGTATGGCAAAACCAATACAATATTGTAAAGTAATTAACCTCCAATTAAAATAAATACATTTTTTCACAAAAATAAAGCAAACAATTCTAATATTTGTGCAGAACCATGAAAGACTTCAAATAGACAAAGCAGTCTTGGCAAAAAACAACAAAGCTGAAGAGGCATCACAGTCCCTGATTTCAAACAATATTACAGAGCTATAGTAATTAAAGAGGTTAAAGAGTTAAAAGCGTCTGCCTGCAATGCGGGAGACCTGGGTTTGATCCCTGGGTCAGGAAGATCCCCTGGAGTAGGAAATGGCAACCCACTACAGTATTTTTGCCTGGAGAATCCCATGGACGGAGGAGCTTGGTAGGCTACAGTCCACGGGTCGCAGAGTTGGACACGAGTGAGCGACTTCACTTTCACTTTCATAGTAATTAAAACAGTGTGGTATTGACACAAAACCAGACACATAGATCAATGGAACAGAACAGAGATACTAGATACACACCCACACATAAATGGCCAACAAATTCACAACAAAGGAGCTAAGAATATACAATGGGGAGAGGACAGTCTCTTCAATAAATGGCATTGGGAAAATTGGACAGTCACATGAGAAAGAATGAAACTGAACCTTTATTACCATATACATAAATTAACTCAAAATAAATCAAAGACTTGAATGTAAGACCTGAGAACATAAAACTTCTAGAAGAAAACATATGTAGTAAGCTTCTTGACATTAGGACTTGGTGATAATAATTTTTATCTGACACCAAAGGCAAAAGCAACAAGNCGGCATTGGGAAAATTGGACAGTCACATGAGAAAGAATGAAACTGAACCTTTATTACCATATACATAAATTAACGCAAAATAAATCAAAGACTTGAATGTAAGACCTGAGAACATAAAACTTCTAGAAGAAAACATATGTAGTAAGCTCCTTGACATTAGGACTTGGTGATAATAATTTTTATCTGACACCAAAGGCAAAAGCAACAAGAAAAAATAAGTATGTGGAACTGAATCAAACTAAGCAAAAATAAAAAAACACTTCTGTAAGACAAAGAAAACCTTCAACAAAATAAAACAGCAACCTACTGAATGAGAGAAAAATTTTCAATTCTGATAAGGAGCTAATACTTAAAGTATATAAAGAATTCATACAACTCCAAAAAAAAAGGCAAAATGAAAATCCCATTTTAAAAATTGGAAGAAGATCTGAATAGTCATTTTTCCAAAGAAGACATATAGATGGCCAACAGACACATGAAAAGATGCTCTACATCATTAACCATAGGGAAATGCAAATCAAAACCACAATAAGATAATCACCTCACAACTGTTATAATAGCTATTAGAAAAAAGATGAGAAATATCAAGTGTTGGAGAGGATGTGGAGGAAAGGGAAACTCTGTGCACTCTTGGTGGGATTACAAACTGATACAGCACTATGGAAGGAGGTATGAAAATTCCTTACAGCATTAGAAATCAAACTATATTATGACCTAGCAATTATACTTCTATGCANCCAACGTGTGCTTCATCCACTCCAGCATTTCTCATGATGTACTCTGCATATATGTTAAATAAGCTAGGCTCCAACAGACCCAAACATATAAATATTAAAAAAAATCTGGACCTTTCAATGGTTGAACACCTACTTGATGAGTGAATGAAAATATATTAGTTTTTATTAAAGCAACAGAGATGAACTGAGCTATTACTGTGTATAGATCACTATAACGGGTGCAATGTGGGTCACAGATCCAGTCTCTGCACAGAACGAGGTCATGAGCATAAGCTGTAGAACCATACAGTCCCATCCTACCACTCACACACTCTAAGATGTATGGAAAATTCATAAAGTCCATTATATAGCAGTTCTTATCAGGAAAGGGAG
Source organism: Raphicerus campestris (assembly GCA_006410735.1). Lineage (NCBI taxonomy): Eukaryota > Metazoa > Chordata > Mammalia > Artiodactyla > Bovidae > Raphicerus > Raphicerus campestris. The sequence goes on from SJYW01010961.1 coordinate 111,490, forward strand.
GACAATAATAGTACTCTACTTCATATGGCTATCTTGTGTATTTAATGATAAATGTGTATTCAGTTCAGTTCAGTCGCTCAGTCTTGTCTGCCTCTGCGATCCCATGAATTGCAGCACACTGGGCATCCATGTCCATCACCAACTCCCGGAGTTCACTCAAACTCATGTCCATTGAGTCAGTAATGCCATCCAGCCATTTCATCCTCTGTAGTCCCCTTCTCCTCCTGCCCCCATATCCCTCCCAGCATCAGAGTCTTTTCCAGTGAGTCAAATCTTTGCATCAGGTGGCCAAAGTATTGGAGTTTCAGCTTTAACATCAGTCCTTCCAAAGAACACCCAGGACTGATTTCCTTTAGAATGGACTGGTTGGATCTCCTTGCAGTCCAAGGGACTCTCAAGAGTCTTCTCCAACACCACAGTTCAAAAGCATCAATTGTTCAGCACTCAGTTTTCTTCACAGTCCAACTCTCACATCCATCCATGACCACTGGAAAAATCATAGCCTTGACTAGACTGACCTTTGTTGGCAAAGTAATGTCTCTGCTTTTGAATATACTATCTAGGTTGGTCATAACTTTTCTTCCAAGAAGTAAGTGTCTTTCAATTTCATGGCTGTAATCACCATCTGCACTGATTTTGGAGCCCCCTAAAATAAAGTCTGACACTGTTTCCACTGTTTCCCCATCTATTTCCCATGAAGTGATGGGACCAGATGCCATGATCTTCGTTTTCTGAATGTTGAGCTTTAAGC